>OY986042.1:58231705-58341705 GCA_963920215.1 Nineta flava | reverse complement strand
TTATCTTATTATTCATATTATTCATATTATTCATATTATTCATATTATTAATATTATTTCATATTATTCATATTATTCATATTATTCATATTATTCATATTATTCATATTATTCATATTATTCATATTATTCATATTATTATATTATTCATATATTCATATTATTCATATTATTCATTATTCATATTATTCATATTATTAATATTATTCATATTATTCATATTATTCATATTATTCATATTATTATATTATTCATATTATTCATATTATTCATATTATTATTATTATATTATTCATATTATTAATTATTCATATTATTATTATTATATTATTCATATTATTATATTATTAATATTATTATATTAATTCATATTATTATATTATTAATATTATTAATATTGATTATTAATATTATTAATATTATATATTATTATTATATTCATATTATTATTATTATTAATATTAATATAATATTATTAATATTATTAATATTATTAATATTATTAATATTATTAATATTATTATTATTATTCATATTATTATTATTACTTAATATTATTAATATTATTAATATTATTAATATTATTATTATTATTAATATTATTAATATATTAATATTATTAATATTATTAATATTATTAATATTATTAATATTATTAATATTATTAATATATTATATTATTAATATTATTAATATTATTAATATTATTAATATTATTAATATTATTAATATTATTAATATTATTAATATTATTAATATTATTAATATTATTAATATTATTATATTATTATTAATATTATTAATATTATTAATATTATTAATATTATTATTAATATTATTAATATTATTAATATTATTAATTATTATTATTATTATATTATTAATATTATTAATATTATTAATATTATTAATATTATTAATATTATTATTATATTATATATTATTAATATTATTAATATATTATTAATATTATTATTATTATTATTAATATTATTAATATTATTAATATTATTAATATTATTAATATTATTATTAATATTATTATATTATTAATATTATAATATTATTATATTATTATTAATATTATTAATATTATATTAATATTATTAATATTATTAATATTATTAATATTAATTATTAATATTATTAATATTATTAATATTATTAATATTATTAATATTATTAATATTATTAATATTATTAATATTATTAATATTATTAATATTATTATTAATATTATTAATATTATTAATATTATTAATATTATTAATATTATTATTAATATTATTAATATTATTAATATTATTAATATTATTAATATTATTAATATTATTAATATTATTAATATTATTAATATTATTAATATTATTAATATTATTATTAATATATTAATATTATTATTAATATTATTAATATTATTAATATTATTAATATTATTATAATATTATTAATATTATTAATATTATTAATATTATTAATATTATTAATATTATTAATATTATTAATATTATTATTAATATTATTAATATTATTATTAATATTAATAATATTATTAATATTATTAATATTATTAATATTATTAATATTATTAATATTATTAATATTATTAATATTATTATTAATATTATTAATATTATTAATATTATTAATATTATTAATATTATTATTAATATTATTAATATTATTAATATTATTAATATTATTAATATTATTAATATTATTATTAATATTATTAATATTCTTATTATTATTAATATTATTAATATTATTATTAATATTATTAATATTATTAATTTATTAATATTATTATTAATATTATTAATATTATTAATATTATTAATATTATTAATATTATTATTAATATTATTATTAATATTATTAATATTATTAATATTATTAATATTATTATTAATATTATTAATATTATTAATATTATTAATATTATTAATATTATTATTAATATTATTAATATTATTAATATTATTAATATTATTAATATTATTATTAATATTATTAATATTATTAATATTATTAATATTATTAATATTATTAATATTATTATTAATATTATTAATATTATTAATATATTAATATTATTAATATTATTTATATTATTATTAATATTATTAATATTATTAATATTATTAATATTATTAATATTATTAATATTATTATTAATATTATTAATATTATTAATATTATTAATATTTATTATTAATATTATTAATATTATTAATATTATTAATATTATTAATATTATTAATATTATTAATATTATTAATATTATTAATATTATTAATATTATTAATATTATTAATATTATTAATATTATTAATATTATTAATATTATTAATATTATTAATATTATTAATATTATTAATATTATTAATATTATTAATATTATTAATATTATTAATATTATTAATATTATTAATATTATTAATATTATTAATATTATTAATATTATTAATATTATTAATATTATTAATATTATTAATATTATTAATATTATTAATATTATTAATATTATTAATATTATTAATATTATTAATATTATTAATATTATTAATATTATTAATATTATTAATATTATTAATATTATTAATATTATTAATATTATTAATATTATTAATATTATTAATATTATTAATATTATTAATATTATTAATATTATTAATATTATTAATATTATTAATATTATTAATATTATTAATATTATTAATATTATTCATATTATTAATATTATTAATATTATTAATATTATTCATATTATTCATATTATTAATATTATTAATATTATTAATATTATTAATATTATTAATATTATTAATATTATTAATATTATTAATATTATTAATATTATTAATATTATTAATATTATTAATATTATTAATATTATTAATATTATTAATATTATTAATATTATTAATATTATTAATATTATTAATATTATTAATATTATTAATATTATTAATATTATTAATATTATTAATATTATTAATATTATTAATATTATTAATATTATTAATATTATTAATATTATTAATATTATTAATATTATTAATATTATTAATATTATTAATATTATTAATATTATTAATATTATTAATATTATTAATATTATTAATATTATTAATATTATTAATATTATTAATATTATTAATATTATTAATATTATTAATATTATTAATATTATTAATATTATTAATATTATTAATATTATTAATATTATTAATATTATTAATATTATTAATATTATTAATATTATTAATATTATTAATATTATTAATATTATTAATATTATTAATATTATTAATATTATTAATATTATTAATATTATTAATATTATTAATATTATTAATATTATTAATATTATTAATATTATTAATATTATTAATATTATTAATATTATTAATATTATTAATATTATTAATATTATTAATATTATTAATATTATTAATATTATTAATATTATTAATATTATTCATATTATTAATATTATTAATATTATTCATATTATTCATATTATTAATATTATTAATATTATTCATATTATTAATATTATTCATATTATTCATATTATTCATATTATTAATATTATTCATATTATTCATATTATTCATATTATTCATATTATTCATATTATTCATATTATTCATATTATTCATATTATTCATATTATTCATATTATTCATATTATTCATATTATTCATATTATTCATATTATTATTATTATTATTATTCATATTATTCATATTATTCATATTATTATTATTATTATTATTCATATTATTCATATTATTCATATTATTCATATTATTATTATTAATATTATTAATATTATTAATATTATTAATATTATTCATATTATTATTATTAATATTATTAATATTATTAATATTATTATTATTATTAATATTATTATTATTATTCATATTATTATTATTATTAATATTATTATTATTATTCATATTATTATTATTATTAATATTATTAATATTATTAATATTATTATTATTATTCATATTATTATTATTATTAATATTATTAATATTATTAATATTATTAATATTATTAATATTATTAATATTATTAATATTATTAATATTATTAATATTATTAATATTATTAATATTATTAATATTATTAATATTATTAATATTATTAATATTATTAATATTATTAATATTATTAATATTATTAATATTATTAATATTATTAATATTATTAATATTATTAATATTATTAATATTATTAATATTATTAATATTATTAATATTATTAATATTATTAATATTATTAATATTATTAATATTATTAATATTATTAATATTATTAATATTATTAATATTATTAATATTATTAATATTATTAATATTATTAATATTATTAATATTATTAATATTATTAATATTATTAATATTATTAATATTATTAATATTATTAATATTATTAATATTATTAATATTATTAATATTATTAATATTATTAATATTATTAATATTATTAATATTATTAATATTATTAATATTATTAATATTATTAATATTATTAATATTATTAATATTATTAATATTATTAATATTATAATATTATTATTATTATTATTACGACACAATGAACGTATTTTTGAATTTCTGCGCATGCAAGCAGCGGCATAATATAACACTGTTTGATCTATTGTAGTTTACATAATGGAATTTTTTTTAAATTTGAGTATTTAAACAATATTTATTAGATAACTAATACCGCTTGTTTATGTTATTTTTATAGAAATATATTTGTTTTATCTTCAATTACTTATTCTCAGTTTTTTTAAATAATCTAAAGAAAATTACTATTGATATTTAATAAAATGTGTGTGCAACATCAATCGGGGTATGTTTTATATGATAAACATACAAATTTTAAATGTCAATATTTACAAATTTAGTAGCGTAAAGACCATTAAAAAAATATTCTACGTATGGAAGATAATTTTAACTACATATTTTCTAAATTACCGAAGAATCTGAAGAAAACTGATTTTCTTGGGAACGTCATCAAAATAATTAATTGAAAATTTTCAATTAACATGAGATAATGTGTATTAAGTTAAGTTCATAATTTGTAACATGAACACAGTTTTTTATAATTTAAAACACTTTTATTATATTATATTATATTTTTACAAATATAATAACAACAAATATATTATATTTTTTATTAATCAGAAATTTTTATTATAAATAAATACTATTTGTTATTTATCCTCGTAAAATTTTTAGTTGAATTTTTTTTCATAAGTGAAAACAGTTTATAATATAATTAAAAGAATTTACTGATAATCATAATAAATATCATTTAAAAAAAATCATTGAAAAATTAAGATTTATTTCTGTTTAATCTTCGCGCCAGTTTGATATATGATTAGTTCTCGTGAATAAACTCTGTACAAATAGATGGCTCTAGTGTACGATAAATTGGGCCATTTTTTTATTTTTATGCCATAATAATAGTTAGTCCATATAAGACGGATGGAGGTCAGTGATGTAAACCTATGAACAAATAATATTTTATAAATTTAGTAATAATAGAATTCTGTTTGCTAAAGTAAAATTTATCAATAAATTTATAAAATGTGAAATAATTGCAATGAAAAATGCTTTTTGAGACAATAGTACTATTTTGAAAAACTTATTTAAATAATAAAATAACCTGAGAGCTGAATTCTAGTCACAATCTAAACACTGAAATGAATGATGCAGTTTGCCAAACCGTACAGTAATACTGCATATAATATAACCACATATAATACGTTAAGATATATAACGCAATTTTGACAACACGGCACAACTATAGAAGCTTGTTGACTTGTGATATAGCTGTCTTTGTCGTTCGTTGACTCGTTGAGTTATTTGTATGCTTGTATCGATGTATGTTAAGTTGAGACTTGCAGAAGCGTTGTTTGTAAAGAAATTGACCTTGTAGACCAACCAACTTGTAACGTACTATTTCTTCCAGTAATTTTTATTTCTTTGTTTCTTATTGCGTAATTCCAAATTTGTAGAGAAGTGTATATGCAAAATATGAGAATGAGGTCCAATTTGGGTCCAAGGATGGGTAGTTACGCGTAACGGACAGTTTCATACGTATTTTACATAAATTACGTAAAATACGTTAATTACGGTATTATGCGTCGATTTTTGTGCCATCTAACGGTGATCGTTAGATGGCATTAAGTGAGTTAACTGACTAATCTCAATATTTGATTTTATCACAAAATGAGTTTGTTGACCACCTCGTCGTCCTCGTTGCATTTTTTTTATTTTACCATATTTTATTATTTAAATTTAATATTCAACACAAAATATAAACTGATAATTGATAACAAGTAAACGGTGAAGAGCTTAGTTAGAACAAACTTATTTTTTAATTATTTATAATTTACAATCTCAAGAGTTCTATCATAAGTTCACAGATCGCGCCAAAAGACTCGACGTAAAATACGTCATGTATAAAACTCAGCAGGTAAGTATTATACGTGCCCATCTCTGGGTCCAAATGTTGACGAGATTAATATTGAACAAAGGAGATAGGATAAATGCTGATGGAATAAACGTAATTGAGAAAACAACAAATGATCTGGCTCGATAAGGCCAATGTTGAGCCGTGAAAGGATGGGATGGCTCAAGGCTAGTGTGCCGGGGATTCGAAGGAACAAGAGGAAAGGGGGAGGCACACCTCTTCGATAGGTCGCTGGTTACTTGGATCATTATTGATTATTGGTGACATTATTGATTATTTACATCCGATTATTTAAAGAGATTCTCCTAGTGGATCGAGGCCTCAAACTGCGCCTACAATTGTTTTAGATGTAATATATTTATTTTAAATTATATGCGTGGTGGACTTCGGCGAAAGGCATAAGATATGGCCAGTCAAAATTTGCATGACATGAGAACGGACGTTAAGAGAAGCTAAATTAACACTTTCTCTACTTAAGCAGCGAATTGTGAATTTCAATGAGATTCTCCTAGCGGATCGAGGCCTCAAACTGCGTCTCCAATTTAACGCAGAAGTGTGAATATTCGTAATCCCTATTTAACAAATTTTTAAATATTTTTTTTACTGACGCAGTGTTAATTATTAATTAAAGGATGCCTGTCAAATAATAAAATAGACGTACAATGCAGCATCCGGTGAAAACTTGCGGGTTTATTGAGCACCAAGAAAACGCATTGGAAGAGACAAACAAAATAAGAAGGGAGATGATAATTTAAAAAAAAAATTGTTAAATCAAACTAAATTTGTGGATTGCTTAGAAAAATAGTTAAACATTTAATTTCTAAATAAATAATTTATAAATTAATAAGTTGCTACTATTTTATTTCTAACCCCAAGTGCTTCAGCAAATAATTCATCTTTGGTCATCAACATTTTGAAAATGTTGATGTAAATGATGTCCTTAATAATTTATTAATTACGCAACACAAACCTTATTCAATATAAATAGGTGAACAAAATATCGATCACTCGGATCAAACGGATTCGACTGGT
The DNA here is from genome assembly GCA_963920215.1 of Nineta flava. Lineage (NCBI taxonomy): Eukaryota > Metazoa > Arthropoda > Insecta > Neuroptera > Chrysopidae > Nineta > Nineta flava. The sequence continues at coordinate 58,334,166 of OY986042.1, read as the reverse complement.
TGTGAAAGATTATGTTTCTATTAAATTAATTAAATTTACGAATTCCATCACATAGTTTGGCAAAAAATAGCTAATCCTATATATTACCTAATAACTAGCTTTAAATATTTAATAACTAATCATTAATATATTCTGAACATAACTAGAAACTAAATTCATAAATAAATCTTTAAGTATAAAAAAATATAATTAATCTTATACCCCATCAGTTCATTTCAATTAACTTAAACGAGAAGAAAAATTCAATCATAATTAAATATGTATGTTAAGATACTAATTTAATTATGATTGGATTTTTTTTCTCGTTTAAATTAATAGAAACGAAGTAAAGGGGTATAAAATTAATGAAATCTTTCTAACATATTAATCCTACAATAGTAACGGTAATGTTTATCTAATCAAAAACATAAATGCAAAAAAGGGCCGAGTTTCCGGGGAGATACTTCATATAATAGTTGCTCCTTAAAAAAGTTATGATATCCCATTAAAGAACCGAGCTATTTACCAAGTAAATAGCTCTGTAAACTATTAACCAAGAAAATTAATGAAGGGTAAGTTGATTAAAAGTAAGAAAAAATTGGGTTGAAATTTATTTCGTAAGTTTTCCCTAAGTATGTTTTTAAAATTTTATAACTTGGAAAGTTATTCTTCCTTTTGTTTCAAATATTTTAAAACTTGCCGCGTTATAAAATTTTAAAAACATTCTGAGGGTAAACTAACGACATTAATTTCAACCAAATTTTTTCTTTCTTTTAATCAATTTATCCTTCATTAGTTTTCTTGGTAAAAAGTTTACAGAGCTATTTACTTAGTAAATTGCTCGGTTTTTTTAATGGGATATCATCGCTTTTTAGGGAGCAACTATTATGTGTAGTATCTCCCCCAAAACTCGGCCATTTTTTACATTTATGTTTTTGATCGGATATGATTACTTTTTGCAAGGCTTTAATATACAAAGCCAAACGTTACTTTATGCGTTACTTTACCATTCACGATACTTAGCTCTTTTCCTTTTTAAGTAGATTCATGTATACAAAGGAGAGCGCTTCGCGTTATATAACGTCAACTTGCTCCGCTCGCTAAGGGGTTTTCCCCTTCGAGCCTCAAGGTGGCCTTCGGTCTTGGTTTCGCGTCTAGGAAAGATTACAAAAAACCGCTACCTTCTAGCATAAATAGCAGTAAAAAAGTTTATTTTTGGCGTTTTTTCTCATTTTCAGGAATGTTGCGTTGGGAAAATTAAAGTTTTCCTATTTTTCTTATAATATTAAAGTTATTCCGCGTTGAATGTGAAAAACTGCATCGTTCTAGCATGTCTAGAAGTGGGTTAGATTTTTTTAAACAAAATTACGTTCATATATTAACACCAGAACAAAATCTTTTTTTTTTAATATAAAATTTTGCAAAGAGGCCCTACAGTTATGAAACTTAAAATTTCGGTTCTCTGAGATAAAGTGGGAGATAAAACGAGGTTATTTAACTTTTTATGTAAAATTTCTCATTAATTCTAAAATTAACCTGAATTTCCTAAAATTAACTTGCCCTGAAAATTTTGTTGTTCAGATGTAGTATATAAGTTCTATGGACTATGTTGATTCAACATGTCATGTCATTTTCGACTCTTTTTTCGATATCTCTGGTTTTCGAGATATTTCATTTTTAGGCTCAGGCAAAAATTTCATTTTTTTCACATCTAAAAAATGTTTATTTTTTGAAAACTTATTATTTAAATATTTAACTCCATGTAGTCTTATTGATTGAATCTAACCAATGGATGAAAATTTTTATTCGAATTGTTGTTCAACCGAAAACATATATGCGATTTGCTAAAACTCTTATTTTTCCTAAGTTACTTTAAACTTCCATATAGAAAACACTATAATTAGTCAAAATGAAAAAAAGGCATTATGCAGGATCTGCGTCAATTTAGCGAATTTCCTTAGAATATAAAAATGACTCTCTAGCGGTCAGAATTTTAATGTGATCAAAATGAAATATCATATCTGACATGATTTTAGTATTTGAAAAATTTTAATTGATTAATAGTATATTAAATACTAATGTAATATAATTTTAATTATTCTGAATAAAAGTATTTATTTCAAACTATTTAAATTGGAATTTTTACTTTTTGAATCTACCGCTTTAGATTATTCTTTATAAAATTATCCATTTTATTAAATTTTTATCTCACTTATTACATATTCTATTATTAAATTTTTTTATTTATTCAAAAAAAAAGGTAGATATACTAACAAAGCAGTAGATCTACTGTTAAACAAGATATCTGGCAACACTGATTAAGAAGAAAAAGAAAGTGTGTCCTGGCCGAAACTGGCTGTCCCAGATGCTCAGAACAAAATTATAATTATTCTGACTATCTTACTAAGATTTCTTACTTCTTAGTTCGGCCGAACACAAACATTGTGTCATGATGGCTACGTAAATTTATTATATAAACACATTTTATTGTACCTAATCTCCAAATATACTCTTAAGACTGTGTTGTGAGTGTTTAGTATACCTATTTAGTCCAATAAAATGCAGATTTAAATTACAATTAAAAAAGCAAGCATTTTTTAATGCAAGTTCATTTTGACATACATTTAAAGTATTTATAGTTAAAAAATATTAAATCCTATTTAGGGGGTAGAAAAAAATTAAAAACAACCCTCAAAATTAGTTTTTTGAAAATATCTCGAAAATATAAGAAGATATGAAAAAAAGCCTTCAACGAAAAATGTAGATAACAAAGTTGTATAAAACATTGTTGGAAGTCACTTTTGACATATGTGCACCGAGATATTTGCAATAAACAATTCTTAATTATAACTCAGTCGCATGAAATATTAAAAAATGTAATATTGTAAAAAGTGTAATAAGTCATTTCAGAGATAGAAATTTTTAACTTATTTATTAATTTAAAAGTTATAAACATTTTTATTAAAAAAAATTAATTTTTTCTTATTTAAATTCGAAAACAATTTTTTTTAAATCGATATACGTTTTTTATAAATTTCTACATAAGACACTTTGCTTGTATCTCTATAAAAGTACAAATATACTTGAGAGTTTACCTGTATTGTATGTCTAATGAAAAATAAATTGCCCAAGAGTTTACTCCCGCTGTCTCCTGGCATACAGGAGAAAAATATATATAGCTTGCCATTTGTTACTCTTACACTTGTAATAAGTAGACTACGCACGATCCAGACTAACTCACACATGTGCGGTATTATACATATGCAGCTGGGCCTCATAGTAGATGAAATACCTCCGTAGGATTATTAATATATACTCATGAACATGTCAATTATTGGATTAATGGAGTGAGTTAGTGGATCATGCGTACTCGTCCACTTATTTCGAGTATAAGAGTAACAATGGCAAGCTATACATATTTTGCTGGCTCTATGCCTGGAGACCCAAAAGCGTATACTCAGGGAAAATTGATTCTTCAGTACACTTACAATAAAGGTAAAATCTCAGGTATATTTATTCTTTTATAAATATAAAAGCAAAGTGTCTTCTGTAGAAATTTCTAAAAAACGTATATTGATAAAAACAAATTTTGTTTTCGAATTTACATAAGAAGAAATTAATTTTTTTAAATAAAAATGTTTATAACTTTTAAATAAATAAATAAATAAATAATTCACATCTCTGAGATCACTTATTACACTTTGTAGATACGTTAAAAAAGAAAACAAACCAAATTGTGCGATTTTTTTACTTAGAGGGGCCGGCCATTTGGCAATGCTTCTTACAATTCCATGGTTGATTCAGCAAGTCGATACAGAATAGACGCCTTTTGTAGGTGGACACGCTTTATGCTGATAGATAGAAGAATACAAACTTCCCTTCTTGAAGAGTCAGTCACTATGAGAGCCACAAAGGGATGGCCGCAGGCTGGTGTCTTATACCCACTTCTGTGGAGCCAGATAGTGAAAAACTTACTTACGAACCTCAACCAAAAAAGATACTACACGCAGAGATATGCGGATGATATTGTAATTGTAGTCCAAGGACTCTTTGAAGGCACATTCTCGGAGCTTATGCAAAACGCTCTAAGATTCACACAGGAATGGTGTATCAACCAGGGATTGAAAATAAACCCTGGTAAGACTGCACTAACTCTATTCACACGTAAAAAGAAGGTGGATAACATAAAACCACCCATCCTCTTCTGTGACAGAATACAGATCACAAGGAAAGCCCAGTTCTTAGGAGTATTGTTGGACTCTAAACTTACATGGAACGCGCATATGGAATACATTACAGTTAGAGCAAATTTTCTCACATGCTTTGCAAGAGAGCATGGGGTCTTAAACCCAAAATGATCCACAGACTTTATACAACAGTAGTTAGGCCCATTTTAACCTATGCTGCTCAAGTATGGTGGCCAAGACTTAACCAGATTACAGTATGACAAAAGCTATCCAGGATCCAAATATTGGCCTATTTGTGCATCAATGGATCTATGAACAGTACACCGACAACTGCCATGGAAGTCATAAAGGGAGCTGCTTCCGCTAAGCATTGTAATAATAGCGCAAGCGAGATCCAGCGCCAATAGACTGTGGACATGCAGATATGTCAGCAAAGAAGGGCGTCGGAATACGCTTCATGAGCTCAGAACCTATTTTAGGAATTCCAAGGACTGTATGTAAACAGGTGATCAACGAGTGGTCAAATGCTAAACACCGTGATCAATGGGAAAAAGTACCGCGGCAGGAGTTCGTGAATATACTGCTTCAGAGTGCAACCAAGAGACTATCTCTCGATGCACTGAAATTTAACAGGATGTAACTGCGGAGGTTTACTGGATTCATTACCAGGCATTATCCCCTGCGGAAGCATCTACACACAATGGGACTCCATAACGGGTCCATTGTGTGTATATTCTGTGGCGAGGAGGAAGACATACCGGGCGCATTATCTTTGACTGCGAACCTCTAGGTTACAGCATATACAGGGTATTCGGTGCATCTCACCCCGAATATATGAAACTTCAGGAAGACCTGATAAACAAGCTCCAAGCTATTGCCAACATATGGAAGCGAATATCGTCGGATTGAAGTAGAAGGAGGAGCACAATGAACCATAGGGTCGAAGTGAAATAATTTTTAGGCTCAAGATGTATCAATCTATCTATCTACGATAATAAAAAAACGTAAAATATTTACAGTGTTCGATTTTTTATACATTTTTTAATATTTCATGCGACTGAGCTATAATTTAGAATTGTTTATTTCAAATATCTCGGTTTCTATTGAAAATACGTCAAAACACATTTTTCGTTGAGGATTTTTTTAAATATCTTATCTATATTTTCTAGATATTTTCAAAAAACTGATTATGGGGGAAGTTTTTAATTTTTTCCTAACCTACTAGATAGACAGATAGATTGTAGAGACTGCCCTGGACGGGCTACACTTCGACCATAAGGTCCATTGTGATGCCTTAGGATGTGAGGATGTGAGGGTGTGAGTGGAGAGGAAGGATTTTGTGAGTAGACTAGGAATTGGCAGGATATGCGGCTGCAGCCAACTATGATAGGAACTATGCCGATATTCATCTGGAGTTCGTGAAGGAAACTGCAGAAAACCTTCTCAAGCATAGCCGGTTACTTCGTTCTTGTCCATACGCCGACAGTTTAGTCAATTAACTGCCCTTTTTTTTAAAATTTTTATAATTAACAAACTGCCGATGTCGGGATTCGAACCCATAACCTCCCAGTTTCCAAGTACAGCATAGTGCACAGACATAACGCCTTAGACCGCTCGGCTACTTGGACTTGTAAAAAAATTAGCCGCAGTCAATATAAAAAAATTAACATGAAGCTTGCAAATACCGCAATAATCAAGATTTGTAAGCTTCGAATTACAATTGCAAGCGCATAGTTTATTTTAAATATAGTTTAGATATAGCTACAAAACGGGTAGTGGCTATGGCTACAAAGTTTGATAGTATTTCACAATAAAAACAGTGTTTCTTAACTGGAAATGGGTAGCCGCTATGGCAACTACTATCAAGGCTATTGTTTTAGTTAAACAACTTTCTTTTTCACAAAAAACGGGTAGCCTCTATGGCAACAAATTTCAAATTGACTAGGCAAGAATTATTATTTTATATGGCTACAAATTTTTCAGAATTATTATTTTTCGGCATATGGACAATTATTAAATTGTCGGCATATGGACAAGAACGAAGTAACCGGCTACGCTCGTGAAAGTTTTCTGCAGTTTTCCTCCACGATCTCCAGATGAATATCGGCATAGTGCGTATCGAAGTCAGCTGCAGTCATACAACCCAACAATTTCTAGCCTGCATATGTACTCCTTGTTCTCCACTCACCACATAAAAATTTACGGGAAAAATTAATAAAAGCTGAAAAATAATGATGTGGGTGGCCTCTGTTATAGACCATACTGTATACGAAACGTAGGTAAAACCCCATTATTTTTAATAGAAGTAGCTTTTTATCGATATAAACTGGCAATTGCTACGATAACAAATAGTATTATTCAACAATAACAACTTTTTTTCAATGAAAATGTGTAGCCGCTATAGCCACAAATTACAAATTCACTAAACAAGAGTAGAAACTATGGATACAAATTAATTGATATTTTTCAATAAAAGTAGTTTTCTTATGAAATTTGTTGCCGTAACGGCTGTGGATTTCAATTTCAAAAAAAAAAATACTTTTATTTAAAAATAATAACTTTGTAATGTTTAGCCATGTGTCTACTCTTATTTAGTCAATTTGAAATTTGTTGCCATAGCGGCTTTCCATTTTCAATGAAAAAAATTAATTTGCTATTATAGCATGATACTCAAAAATTTTTTCCTGTAGTGGCTGCCTGTTTGATTTGAAAAAAAAAAACTACTTTTATTAAAAACATTTATTTCTATAATTTGTAGCCATAGTGTCTACTCTTGAGAGTAGTTGTTATTATAGAATAATACTTTTGAAATTTATTGTCGTAGCGGTTGCCTGTTTTTATTGATAAAATACTGCTTTTATTAAAAAATAATAATTTTGTAAGGTGCAGCCATAGTGTCTACTCTTGTTTAGTCAATTTGATATTTTTGGCCATTGCAGCTACCCTTTTTTAGTAAAACAAAGGATGCTTAACTAAAACAATACCCTTGAAAGTAGTTGCCATAGCGGCTGCCTGTCTTCAGTTCGTTACGCTCGAGCTGCGTCAACTGAACGAATTTCCTTAGAATACACAAATCACTCTTTAGCGGTCATAATTTTAGAGGAATCAACATGAAATATAATATCTGATATGACTTAAGTATTTACAAAAATTAAATTTATTAATAGCCAAAAAAAGCGGTATAACGATTATAGTTTATAGTTACTATCGAATGACAATCAAAATTTTTTACAATAAAATATATTTTATGTATTCGTGTCAAACAAACACAAAATATTAAACATCTCTCTTAATATTAGAATAATCGAAAAATGTATTAAGAGTAAAGTTGTAGAAAATCAAGTTTGCTATAATTCATTACTTGATCATTTTTCTCAAACTCTAATGTGAACAGAGATATTTAGAATTTTAACTTTCAATCTTTAATTGTAAATATTTCTGTAAATATTAGTGTAACAGAAAAATGATAAGTAACAAAATTGCAGTAAAACTTAGTACCTACAACTTAACTCCTGATAAATTTTTCGATTTTTCAAATATTAAGGGAGATAGTCAAATTTTGTGTTTTCCCCTCCCTCTAAACCTCTTTTCCAATCGCCCAATTTTACCCATTACGAACTTGACCTTTAGAATACCAAAAGCTACTCAAATACCAAATTTCATTCCAATAGGAAAGAAACTGTGTCCGCTAGACAGTCCACAGACATTTTAGAAAAGTACACATGTATATATGTATATATATATATATATATATATATATATATATATATATATATATATAAATATATATATATATATATATATATATATATACATATATACAAATTTTAGCGATAGTGATTTTTAACATCTAATAAGTAGGATCGATAGACAGTTGAAGAAATTTTTACGAAATTCCAACATTGGTGCAAAAACAATAGCTTTGGAGGAAATTCGCTAAAAACAGTTTTTAGTGAGAAACAATACTGTTGAACTTTGTAGCCATAGTCGCTTTCTATTTTTAGTTAAGAAAAACTGCTTTATTGTAAAACGATTCTTATGCAATTTGTTGCTATAGCTGCTACCTCATTTTGTTTAAAAAAACAATTATTTTTATTGTGAAACATTTGTTTTGAAATGTTATGTGATTATGGCTACTTTGAAAGTTGTAGCCATAGCAACTACCTGTTTTTAGTTTCAGACAACCACTGACCTCCACTATTTGGACTAACTATCCCATGTTATAAAAATGACCCGATTTTTGGTATACTAGAGTCATCTATTTGTACAGCAGAAATAAAGAGACTCTGAATATATTTAAATTATTAGATAGGCCAAGCTACAGAGATTTTTTAATATAAAAAGTGTTAGAAGAAGAAAAACTCGCCATTGTTTGGAGAATTATAACTGCCATATTATATTGTGAGATGTTTTTCACTAGACTTTATTATTTATAACTTTCTTATTAACAATTTTATGCAAACGATCGCTGTTATTTCAATTTCTTGCTTATAAAATTAAAACTATAAAAATAATCGTGATGGTGTCTGAAAAATGACGAACACCCGGTAAGGCCTGTTGAATATAACCCACAAAATGGTGGTCTCATTACCCCCATGGAGGGGGGGTTGAATTTTACAGGTATCTTGGTGTTCAGCAATCACAATGCATCCCACACACAGATATAAAACAAACACTTACACAATACTAAAATTGCTTCCACTCCACTCACATCCTCACATCGTAAGGCATCACAATGGACCTTATGGTCGATGTGTAGCCCGTCCAGGGGAGCCTTAACAATCTACGTCTCTACCTCTACACAACACTACATACAAAGAATACAAAACATACTCAAAAGTGGTCTTGGTGGTAGAAATACCATTAAGGCCATCAACACATACGCTACACCATTTCTCACATATTCCTTCGGAATCATGAAGTGGACAAACACAGATATTATACACATACAAATTAAAACATGAACACTCATGACAAAACACAGGATACACCACATACACTCATCGTCAGCCAGGTTGATCTTACCACGGTCTCGAGGGGGACGTGGTCTCACAGACATCCGACTATTACACGAACGCCAGCTCCATAGCCTACGGGAGTATTTCCAATCTAAAACACACTCCTCACACTTACACAAAGCCATAACATCCGTACACAAGTCATACACGCCACTTGACATGCACACAATATAAATATTCTCCTCCTACCAAAGCACAACACACAGACACAAACATGCAGACATGGAAATCGAACATTCTACATGGAAGGTATTTTCATGAGATGAACCACGAATGTGTTGACTGAGAGGCTTCGCAAGCTTGGTTGACCAAGTGTAATGTCTTTCCGGAAAACGAGGGCTTCATGTTTGCAATACAGGCTCAAATCATACATACACTTAACTACAAAAAATACATACTCAAAGACACTGCACTACAAACAGACCTCTGTCGACAATGACGACAGAAACCAGAAACAATACAACACATTACATCTGCATGCTCACGCCTTACACAAACAGATTACAAACACAGACACGATCAAGTAGCAAAAATAATACACCAAAACTCGCCATAAAACACAAACTCACTACAGACAACACACCATATTACAAATACATTCCATCTACAATTCTCGAACAACACACACAAATTATATTGGGATAGAACAATTATCACATGCAGGACGGTACACTATAACAGACCAGACATTACACTTATACACAAAAACACAAACAAAAACACACAAAAACCACATTCCTCATAGACATTGCAGTACCCAACATACACAATCTACAGACAAACACACTGAAAAACTAACAAAATACATCGATATAGCTCTCGACCTGAATAATCAGTGGAAAATGACACGAGTTGTTATCGTTCCAGTGGTTCTTAGGTCAATAGGCGTCATACCAAAAACACTTCACAACAGTCTACATACATTTGAACTACACAAAAACACATACATAAAATTACAAAAGGCAGTTATTATAATACTTGCCCTATAGTGAGAAAGTTTCTCTCTATGGGACAAAGAACTCTCCAAACACAAACACCAACCACTGCTCTACACACAACATCAAACACAACACGCATTCCGACCAATGCAAACACACTTACACCAAACACGGAAAATTAACATCAGCAGCCACACAACACACAGCCACACATGCAAAACACAACACATGAAATATACATGATACAACACAGCATCTAAACCAAACACAAAACACTACACAAGAAACAAACCCATCACTATACAGCATCATTACTACAACAGCACTCATACACGCACCACCTCCGTTACATCGAAACCAAACACATAACACGCCTCACATTGCTCGGTTAGCAAGTCTCACACAAGACCAAATATCAACACCATCAGATATTTCAAAGCAAACACAAAACACTTCACCCATTGTAACACTCATACGACTCGCACATGACCAAATATAACACTACTCACAATCGACGGACAACAACTTATTCGCCCATCGAATACGAAAGCGAACGCAACACAAAACAACACCACACAAACCACCCAAAAGGCGATGTCGCCGAACACAATAAACATACATACATTTATACACACTACAAGAACCTCAACACCCTTACAAATAAACACGCACACTCACACACATTCTCCGGTTCACATGACAGGCTAAAACAAAAAATAAAAAACACAGTCTACCGTGCGGTACACTAATCGGGCTCAGTCTTGAATTAAAAAAATAAAAATACAATAATTGGATTTAACCTCCGTTTTTGAGACACGACAGTATATAACAGAGGCCACCCACATCATTATTTTTCAAACTTTGTTAATTATTACTAAACATTTTTTATGATGTGAGTGGAGAATCAGGAATTCCTATGCAGACTAGGAATTGGTAGCTATGCGGCTGCAGCCGACTTTGATAGGAACTATGCCGATATTCATCTGGAGTTCGTGAAGGGAAACTGCAGAAAACCTTCACAAGCATAGCCGATTACTTCGTTCTGGTCCATAAGCCGACAGTTTAGTCAATCAACCACCCCATTAAATTTTAATTGACAAACTGCCGGTGTCGGCATTCGAAGCCATAACCTCCCAGTTCCAACTAGAACCAATGCCTTAACAAGCGCAGCTACCTGGCTGTTTTTTTGTTATAGTATATTTTTATATTATTATACAGACGAAGCATAATTTAATTTTGAATTTCATATAATGATAAATTTCTTCATAGATTTTTTCCGGTACATATACATATAGGACATCTAAAGTGATTTTAATAAAATAAATTGATATTTAATTTCTAATCGTTCATTTATTATTCTTAATTATAAAAAAGTTAATAATTTTTTCAGCGTAGTTTTTGCGGAAAACCCATAATTTTACGGCTCTGTGTCGATCAAAACGGTAAAAGCCTCTGGGAACATTGGTTGTCGTGTTTGTTGTTGTCGATGCGATTAGCAAAAATGCCTCATTTCGACAACGATATTAAGGGCAGTATATAAAAACGAAGTGTTCGAAAAGAAACAAAAAATTATCGAAAGTTTTCAAAGAGAAAAGCCCGTCGAATCATTTAAAATGACACAAATCGGGATTTGTTCGGGAAATCACATTATAGACCTGGAGCATTTGGGAAAACAAATGTTTTGCCTAAGTTGCCAAAAAGTTTTGTCTCTGTCTATATCGAGTGTGAATCTTTAAGGAATTCATTCTGTACTCTACGTAAAATGTGAAAACTGTGATTTACTCAAGGCCGTACAAGCAGGGGAACGACACGATGTCAACAAAGTTGCACAAAAATTCATCCCCGATAAACACCATTACGATTTGACTACAAAACCTGTTTTGGGTATGTAAATTTCAAATAAATTATTAAAATATTGGCCCTACAAATTATACAAACATTTTTCATTATTCAGGCACAATTCATACTGGGGTTGGTTGTACCGAGCTGAATAAAATTTTCGCTTGCTTGGACATTCCCATACTGACGGACAGCGTTTACAAGAAATATAATAGGGAAGTTGAGTGCGTCATCGAACAACCAGCCAGAGAAAGCTGCGTCAGGGCTGTATCCGAAGAAGAAAAAAAAGGCTAAAGGGAAAAAAGTTGCTGAAAGAGCTGTAAGTATTCTTCCTCCAATAGAAATCATACGATTCATGGTTGTTCAAAAAGTGTCAAAATGAAGATTCAACAGTGTGGAACAACCAAGGACACATTTTGATATCGCTCAACGAGCAGTATTTCTGGAAAATTTCTGCAAAATTTTTATACGATGAATGTATTTCATCGCCAATATTTTTATACGATAAATGTGTTTCATCACCAAAACTTTTATGCGATGCTGCACTCGAGAGAGTGGAAAAATTTTTAATCATTCTATCGCTACAAATTGCAAGATATTTACAACAAAATTGTTAGAAATTTGCAGTTTTTACTCATGATTTCACTTATTGAGAACGTTTCTATAGGCATAATAAGGTGATGACGAGTTTTATAAAAAAATTATAACATGATAACTATTTATATACATTAATTTTTACCATCATTTATATGTATTTATAAGTATTTGTAACACGTGATACTGGAACATTCAAAAACGATATATATGTTCCATGTTATTCAAAATAAATCACCTAAATTTTTTAAACATATAATTAATTCATAATACCATCCGAACATGGATGCCTGAGTAACGGGAGATTCGAATTTGGGAAATAATTTTAGATTATTAAAATTTTTATTTTTTAAAATTTTGTATTGAAATAATAGTTTTGAAAGTATGGTTTGAAGATTTCCTGCTTTGGTCATTTTAACAGAAAAAACAATTCAAAATCATTGCTAAAAAACTGTTAGAATTCAATTATAAAGTCAACTAGACATTTTTTTAAATTTTACTGTTTATAGACGTTTTTTTCTTGATCAATTTTATGAAAATTCACAAAACTTTCATCAATTGCAGAATATAACTAAAAAGTGGCAAAATATGTATTCCTTAAAAGTTGAAAATTTTGATAACTTCCTAATTGTGAGAAAAATCTGTGATTTTAAAAATTTTGTCCCCTTTTCTGTTGAAGGCCTGAAGAGATCAGGAAAGAGTTCCCGTACGAGTTTGGAGACGATGAATCCCTGTAGACGGACACCGAAAAATTAGACAAATATTAGGGAAAGGTAATAAATATCATTGTATCATTCGACATGGGATGGTCCAAAAGAGGCAATGGAAAAAGCTATAATAGCATGGCTATGTGACTATAATCGGATTTTTGACTGGAAAAATTCTCGAATATACAACCAGGAATCGGACATGTGCTGCGTGTCACCTAGGCATTGATAAGGAGAATCATGAATATTCGCTTAATTTTAACAAAAGTGCAAAGAGCATGGAAGCCGATGCTGCGGTGCAATTGGTCTGTAACAGTCAAATCTTGAAGAAAGCAGTCTAAGTAGTATTTGGTGACGAGGATCGTTGAACAATCAGCGACATTAAAAATGAGTTAAATGAAATATAAGTAAAAATGTATACAAAATTAACCAAAACCATCGTGGTCTGAACAAGCCTGGCATTATTTAACACATCATAAAATGCTTTACGTATGCAGTTGCTCAAAACATCGGTGCTAGCAAAAAATTAGCGGTGAAACCGCATCCGAGTGCGATACCGCATCATCTCTATCGTAAGCATGAAGAATGTGGGACTTGGTACAGTTTAAACAAAAATTCAAAAAGGGAACACAAATTTCAAATTAAAGATGAAAATTTGTATCGTGAGCTGCAAAGACTGTTAATGGTTTATTCAAAAAATTCCATGAAGTGTTGTATAAATGCTTCAGGTCAATCTAATGAGTCCGTTAATAATATTTTTGCACGTCAGCTGCCCAAAAACAAATGCTTGAGCAAGTCATCATCGGCAGATATAAGGATTGCCAGCGGGGTATTAATTAAAAACGAAGGTCCCAATTACGTTGTTGATGTTAAGAAGAGGTTGGGATTAACCGTTGTTGAAAAAAGTACTTTCTTTCCAACTACCAAACAAGAGTTAAGAACGCCGTCCGAAAGTCAACACTGTCGGTAACAAGAAGACGAATAGAATTGAGACAACTCAGTGAAGCTTCAAGAAAAGTCTGGAACAAATAGAGGGCCCAGATACTACGAGATGAATATCGGCTTCGAACTGGATCAACTCAATAGTTACTCTGGTGACACGACAACGCTACCAAGCTCGTGTAAAATTTTATTTTTTGATCTGGAAATACGTCTTGACTGAATCGAACATATTGCGAAATATTGCAAATTGCAGCAAAGGTCGATGATTCGAGTTTTTCTACGTAAATTCACCCCCTGCACCCAATTCACGAGAAGGCAAGTGCGGTCAACAAATTAGAAATCATAGCCAGGGAGTTATGTTATAATAAAAAAGGCAGTACCATCTTTATCAATAATTGGTGTATTGAGAGATTCTTAGATTTTTTGAGTAAATGGTCTTCGCCATGCTTGTTGTTTGCTCATAACGCATCGTTTGACACCGCTGTTTTATTGAGGGATGTAAGAAAGCACATACTGTAAGAAAACACACAATTTTATAGTTATCTAAAGGAGATGACAAGATCAACACAAATTTTAACCAACTCCAAAAAAAGAAGGGGGAAATTCTATGTTCGACTGTTAATAGAGTAATGTTATTACTAGTCGTTAGTAATGTAACGACTCAGTGACTTAAATGTTTAAAGATCCAGTATATACTCAGTTGTATATCAATGATTAAATTTGTCGCGGTATCTTGACTCTCTTTTTTTTCTTTTAAAATGGAGCACTGTCGAATTTATAAATATAAAGAATTTATAAGAATAAAAAATATTATTATTATTATTATTATTATTATTATTATTATTATTATGTGATTAAAATTTAACGTATTTATGTCAGTTGAAGGGGTTCACTAGCCTATGGTCCTATGGTTGTAGAGGCTCCGTCCTTGCACCGCATGGATGTGGAACCTACAAAATTTAATATCAAAAAACTTCAAGGGTGTTACTTGAAGACAGTCTCATGCAATCTCAATGTTCGAAGGGTGCCTATGATGACGGCCTTCTGCATATAGGTAATAAGGTGACGCAGATGAGACCGCAAGCCGGAATGGTAGAAAGATTAGACTCTAGAGTGGGGCGTATACCACCGAGACAACCGATAACGATAACAACCATTTTGACTGAGTAGCCAGGGTGTAGTTGTCGCAGATCTTGGACAAGATCAAGGTATTTAGTCCGTTTTTGCTCCTCTTTCAAGACCATATTCGCTTCTGCAGGCGTAGAGAACTCGATGACGTAGATAATCTTAGCTGAAATATCCTGGAGCACTATATCAGGCTTAGTAGCAGAGAGCTGCCTGGTAGTTGAAACGAGAAATTCCAAAAGATGATACATTTCTCGTTTCTGAAAACAGACTCGATTTCTTCGGGAGAATATGGTATGACTGGCGTACGGTCCACTTCATACTTGTGTCTCAAGAAGTAGTACAACACACGCAGGGTAGCGTTATGACGATGAATGTAGGTGTTCGAGGCATAAGAATACTGGAAACTGCCACCTTCCACACGTACCTCTGGAGTGTAAGAGTAGCTTCTGTTTCGGACTTGAGTCCAGCTGATCGGAGGAAAGAAAAAGTAAGATAAACGGAGAGACCACAGGAATCTAGATGGCGATAGAACATACCCTGATGGTCCCGAGATCGATGATCTTGAAAGAGGGAGCTAATTTCAGCTCGTTTAACAGCTGAACGCAGTCGCGATTGCGGAAGAAGGACCAAATTATCAACTTGATCACGATTAGTCGGATCAAATACTAGACCCAATTTTGAAGCAGCATGTCGTGCTGCAGAGAACAAGAATGCTTCTTTACCTTGCAACTCGTGATCCCGCACGAGTGCCATTAATGGATCAGAACTATTGGACACCTGACAAGCTATACCTAACACTAATCTGTCATGTAGATATTCGACGGACAGGAGACCCCTACCCCCTTGCTGATGTGGGAGGTAGTAACGAGGCACTGAAGAGCGCGGGTGCAAACTACGACAAATGTTCATAAGTTTGCGAGTGCCTCTATCAAGTTCCTTAAGCTCCTCTGTTGTCCATTTGATGGAACCAAAAGAATAGAGAAGGATGGGTAGGGCAAGCATATCAGTTGCACGGATCTTATGTATCCTAGATAATTCGGATTCCCAAATTTGTCTGAGACGGTGCCTATACCTGCCACGAAGAGCTTTCTTAACAGTCGACACACTATGAATTTGACTTTCACCAACACCCAAGCATGTGTATAACTCTTCTTCATTGAGATGCTTCATGATGCTTCCATCCGTGAACTGCACGTCTGCATCGTAATTAGGGATGTGACCCCGCTTACAATGTATGACGGCACACTTACGCAATCCGAATTCCACGCCAATAGCTTTCGTATACTGATGGACAGATTTGAGTGCTTGAGGTAGACTGCTCTCAGAAGAAGCATAAAGTTTCAGGTCATCCATATAGAATATATGAGTTACCTGATGCTTCCTATTTGTCGGAGGCCCACAATGATAACCAGGTTCTTCTCGCAAGGGCAAGGAGAGTGGCATAAGAGAGATGCTGAAAAGAAGCGGGCTAAGACTGTCTCCCTGATAGACGCCCCGCTTATATGTCACCAAATCTGTTGAGACAGTACGTTTACCAGAACGAAATGTAAACTTTGTCTTCCAGAATGGCAACAGATCTTCTATACATCTGATGATATTGGGATGAATTTTCAAACATTTGAGCAGCACCAATATAAGTTGATGAGAGGTAATGTCAAATGTTTTCCTATAATCCACCCAGGCCATATTCAAGTCGCGCTGATATTGACGAGCATCTTGACAGATACATCTGTCAACCAGAAGATTATCTTTGCAACCTGATATGCCACGTTTGGAGCCGCGTTGCTCATTTATCATCATCCACACCGATTCTATGGTTGTGAGTATACGTTCATTAAGAATGGAGGTGAACGCTTTGTACACGGTATTTAAGCATGTTATCGGTCGTAATTGTTTGGAATTGAAAGGTCTCCGTTTTTGGGAATCCAAACTGTTCGCCCTTCGGCAAACCAAGTTGGAAAGGTTCCATATCCGAAAATAAATGAAGTGAAGTGCCTAGCAAGATGTGCGTGTGTGGAAGGTAAACGTTTTCACAAAAAATTTGACACAGCATCCATACCAGGCACTGAGTGATTCTTCTTGCCTTTGAAGGCAAGGGACACTTCTTCAGCGGTAACAGATGTCATCACCACTTGTTCTGTTAAATGAGTGTTGCAGAACCTTTGGAACAGTTCTGATTGGTGTCATACTACTATCTACATTTGTCGACTTTTCATATAAATCACGCCAATAGTGGTCGATTTCTTTAACTCGAGAGAAGGGGGTTTCGCGAATAGACCAGAATGATTCGAGAAAAAGGTCTTATTTTCTCAAATACACTTTTCTCGTTTAACTAGCTTTTTCCGTGCGAGACCTAGCGCACGCATCTTTTCAAGGTTTCTTTGCTTGATAGTGAGCAGGATACCTTTGTTGAGCGTGTGATGTTGGTGCCTGAGTTCACGAGCAAAGCTCCGCACGTTTGGGGTGAACGGTCTACCATTCTTCTGGTATTCTAAACACACCCTCGATACGTGATATCATCTGTCGGAGAGGTGCCAACTTGGAGTCGAGTTGCTCTATGCCTTTGCGTTTCTCTTCCTCAGCTGTCTCAGCGGACTTAATAGAAGGAGAAAGAGAGTGCACTGTACAACATAGACTGAACTATCGATCTCGAGTAGACTACTGGCGTTTGTTAAATATTCGTCGACAATTTGGTTGATAAAAGCTAGGTCTTGTGCTTTTGCTAACGTCTTGCGATATTTTGGGCGTTTGCGTTTAGACAGGTCATTCTCGGTTGTTTTCAGCGCATTTTGGAATCGATGTTTAAGTTCCTCCAAACGAGGGTTTGGTGGCTCGACAGGGGTGTTCTGAACATCTACGGTCACTTCAGCGGTGGGGCTGAGTGGCGGGGCTGTTACCGCCGTTAACACTAGTGGTGATGGAACATCTCTAGACCGTGATGACGTTGGTGATGTAGCTTCTCACACAGGTAGTAGTGGGGTATATCGACATACCCTTTTCTGTGTCTCAGTATCAGAGCTGTCACTTTCCGATACTGGTTTACCCTCAGAAACCAAATCTTGCGTCTCAGCAACTAATGTCTCACGTGAGGAATCATCCACACCTATAGAAGCTGGTCAGTCCTCATCCCTCACATTCACTTCCGTTTCTGTATCCCTGTTCGTGTCCAAAATGTTGGCTGGTGAGTCAAATCCGGTTTTGATTAGACGGGCTGCTTGATCTCGCAGATGTTGCGGTTTAAAATGGGAGAGTGCGGAATGCTTCTCGCACCATTTAGTATGCATCCTTCCCATGTAGCCAAGTCTTTTTGGTTCACTTGCAAAAAACAAGTGAGCAGGTCAGTTTTAACTGCCTTCGTTCATTGAAAGCGCTGATGGTGATGGTGACTGTTTTGGGTGCTCGCTCGACTATGTTGTGAAGTGCCTTGAGATGGCTCTTCGTATTCAGCGGCATCTGTAGTCTCTTGGACTATTTGTGATCTTAATGTCAAATTTGTGCCCCTCTCAGATCCAAAGGAGCTGTCCCCTTCAGATAAGGTGGAAGCGTCAACTGAAGGGGACAGCGTGGAAGCGTCTACTACTCGTCTACTACAATTTTATTAATATTATAATTTCTGTTTTTTTTCAAGGCTGAGCACGATTAGTGTACCGCACGGACATAGTCAAGTGATTTTTGTTTTTATCTGTCATGTGAACCGGATAATGTGTGTGAGAGTGCGTGTATATTTGTAAGGCTGATGGGGTTCTTGTAGTGTGTATAAATGTATGTATGTTTATTGTGTTCGGCAACATCGCCTTTTGGGTGGTTTGTGTGGTGTTGTTTTGTGTTATGTTCGCTTTCGTATTCGATGAGGGAATGGGTTGTTGTCCGTCGGTTGTGAGTAGTGTTATATTTGGTCATGTGTGAGTCGTGTTAGTGTTAGAATGGGTGGAGTGTCTTGTGTTTGCTATGAAATATCTGATGGTGTTGATATTTGGTCTTGTGTGAGACTTGTTAACCGAGCAATGTGAGGCGTGTTATGTAACGGGGGTGGTGCGTGTATAAGTGCTGTTGTAGTAATGGTGCTGTATAGTGATGGGTTTGTTTCTTGTGTAGTGTTTTGTGTTTGGTTTGGAGAATGAGGCGATGGTGGGTATGTGAGTGTTGTTGTAGATATGCTGTGTTGTATCGTGTATATTTCATGTCTAGTGTTTTGCATGTGTGGCTGTGTGTTGTGTGGCAGCTGATGTGAAGTTTCCGTGTTTGGTGTAAGTGTGTTTGCATTGGCCGGAATGCATGTTGTGTTTGTTGATGTGTGTGGAGCAGTGGTTGGTGTTTGTGTTTGGAGAGTTCTTTTCCCCATAGAGAGAAACTTTCTCACTATACGGCAAGTATTAATAATAACTGCTTTTTGTAATTGTATGTATGTATTGTATGTATGACTTGTCTGCGGATGTTATGGCTTTGTGTAAGTGAGAGTTGTGTGTTTTCGATTGGAAGTACTCACGTAAGCTATGGAGCTGGCGATCGTGTAATAGTCGGATGTCTGTGAGGCCACGTCCTCCTAGAGACCGTGGTAAGACCAACCTGGCTGACGATGAGTGTATGCGGTGTTTTGTCCTGTGCTTTGTCATGAGTGTTCGTGTTTTAATTTGTGTGTTTTTAATGTCTGTGTTTGTCCACTTTAAGATTCTGAAAGAATTTGTGAGAGATGGTGTAGCGTATGTGTTGATGGCTGTATTCTCGTAGAGAGGTTAATTGTAAAGGCTGCCCTGAACGGGCTACACTTCGACCATAAGGTCCATTGTGATCCCTTAGGATGTGAGGATGTGAGTGGAGTGGAAAGAATTTT
The DNA here is from genome assembly GCA_963920215.1 of Nineta flava. Lineage (NCBI taxonomy): Eukaryota > Metazoa > Arthropoda > Insecta > Neuroptera > Chrysopidae > Nineta > Nineta flava. The sequence goes on along the minus strand of OY986042.1, from coordinate 58,314,003 downwards.
AGAGTTGTGTAAGTGTTTGTTTTATATCTGTGTGTGGGATGCTTTGTGATTGCTGAACACCAAGATACCTGTAAAATTCACCCCCCCCCTTTCCATCGGGCTAATGAGACCACCATTTTGTAGGTTATATTCAACAGCATGTATGTGTTGTGTTTTGCATTTGTCAGTTACAAATTCCATCCCGATGTCCGTAGAGAATATCGTCGTATTGAATGTGTTAATTGTGTTTGTGTGGGGGCAAAGAGATTCAAGTCATCCATTTAAAAAATGTGTGATATTTTATGGAATTCCATGTTAAACTTCACCTTGAAACCGCACCCCGAATCTTGGAGTATTTGTGATAGTGGATTAAGATCAAGGCAGAACCAAAGAGGACTCAATGAGTCTCCCTGGAAGATATCTCGTCTAATGTGTATGGTGTCTTTGGTGATGGTCGTGTTATTATCTGTTAAATGTAGTGTGGTTGTCCATAATGACATGGCGTGTGTTAAAAATTGTATAATGTGTTCGTCATTTTTGTATAAGGTCAATAATCTCTGCAGCCAGGAATGCGGCACAGAATCAAATGCTTTTTGTAATCTATGTAAGCTGTGTACATGTTTCTGTTGTTGTGTTTGGCCTATTTGGTCACCACCGAGTCTATATTGAGTTGCTCCTTACAGCCTCTCGATATTTTCCGACAGTCCTTTTGCTCCTCAGCGAGGATGTTGTTGTCTGAAATGTGTGTGTAAATTTTGTGTGTGATGCATGTAGTGAGTAACTTGTATAGTGTAGAAAGGCATGTGATGGGTCTGTATTTGGTTAGATTTATTGTGTTGTTTTCTTTCGGAATCATGTAAGTGATGCCCTTCATTAAGAAAGGAGGTGTTGTGTGAGGGTGTTGTATGAAGTGTGTAAAATGTCATGCGAGGTGTTCGTGTGTGCGAGTAAAGTGTTTCAGCCAATAGTTGTGTATTTGATCTACTCCAGGGCTCTTCCAATTGTGTAAGTGTTGTGTAGTGTTGTGTATGTCTTATGTCTTAAGTAGTAATTGTTGTTTGTGTCATGTGTGTAATGTTGTTTGTTCTGTGGATCTCGTCTTCGATCCAACAGGTTTCAACATTGTGCTGAACTCTCTCGGACCAAAGACCAGACGAATATGTAAAAAGTGAGTGTTGTGTGAGTAGTTGTGTGTCATGGTGTGTTGTTGTGTGTAATGGTGTAATTGTGTTGGAATTCAGTCTTGTGTATTTTGCGTGTGTGTGCAGCTTTGTATCGTTTGAGTCTTGTAGAGTATACTGTGAGTTTTTGGTGCAGTGTATCCCTAAATTCCTCTAGAGCTGTGTTGTGTTCATCGTATTTGGAGTGTATTATGTAGGTTGTTTTGATGTTTTGTATGTGTTTGATGAGTTTTTTTGTACGTGTTCCTTGTATGTATTGTGTGATCCGACTTAGGTCCCGCTTTATACTCGTTATACGAGAATTTAGACGTTTTTCCCAAGCCGGTGTGCGTGTTCGTGTAGTGCGTGTGTTATGCGTCTTTAAGGGTGATGTTACCTTGAAATCATTGCACCTAACTGCGGCCTCAGCTCCGCCGTAAATGATGATGTGTAGGTCTGTAAATGTTGTGTCCTGTGATAAGTATTTTGGTAAAATGTAATTTTTAAGTGTGGTGACTATGTTGGTGAGATTGCTTGCATAGTGTTGTTTAGGTAGTTTGTGTTTCTGTGTAGGGTCTAAATGTGTGAAATTCGCCAAAAGTGTTGATTGAATTTTGGATGTGTGTGATGGATGTGTTATCGTTTTTAGTGTTATTGTTGTTGTCATTTTCGGCTGTTTGTGTTGTCTGTGTATCCATATGTATTATGTCTATGTTGTGTATGGTGTGTAGTTGGTGGTGTACTTGTTGTCTAATTTGGTTTTGAATTGTGAGGGGATGAATGTATGTTGATGATTGTGCGGCGTTGATCGGCGAGTTGCTGTTGTGTGTAAGGTTTGTGTATTTTTCTGTAGGTTCGCAGTATGAACTGATTCATTTCATCTGTCCACTTCTGTCCACTTTGCGCCTCCTGGAAGTATTGTCTGTGGTGGCCAGTTCCGATTGCGGTAATGGAACATCCACAGACAAATCGTCACAAGTGTCTCGTCCGTTGTCGGCTGTAACTTTTTGAGTGATGGATGGCCGCCTGATCACCAACTCATCACCACCGGGTCACACACTGATACATCTAGCGATGGCTCAAGATGTGCCCTGGCGATTACCCCCAGGCAGCGGCTATTCTCCGAGGCTTCTATGGCTGTTTTTCTCCATAATGATGGGTGGCATAATTTTTATTTATTTATTTATTCTTTTCAAGGCTGAGTCCGATTAGTGTACCGCACGGGCATAATCAAGTGACGGTAAACTGTGTTTTTTATTTTTTGTTTTATCTGTCATGAGAACCGGAGAATATGTGTGAGTGTGTGTGTATATTTGTAAGGGTGTTGGTGTGTATAAATGTATGTATGTTTATTGTGTTCTGCGACATCTATTATTATTATTATTATTATTATTATTATTATACAGATTCGAAAAGTAGTACTCGAAAAAAAAAATAAAATATTTAACAACAATAACTCATTTTTAACAATGATTAATTCAACAATGCTTCAAACTTCAAACCGCACTACTGTTTTTTTTGGACTGGATTTAAGAACTGACACAAATTGGGTTAGGCTCCGGCTTTATAGACCGTCGCAACAACATGTTTAGCCGATTCAAAAAAACATTTATAAAAAACAAATCTTATTTATCCCAATTTAACTCTTACATAAGTTATACAATAATAAGCGTATATGTTAATTTTAAAAAATAATAGTTTTGCTATAAAACAAATTATACCTTTTTTTTGAAATAATTTTAGATCTAGATGTAATTTATTTTCCAAATTCAATAACTATTTTCCTTATTATTTTCTTTTTGCAATTAGATTGTGTGCAGAGGTCTTAAAAATTATTTCACAAATTTTCATTACAACGAAATCTCCCCCATTGGACGTAAACACACATTTTCTAATTTTCTCTCATATTTCAAAAATGGACCAATTTTCTGACCTAGAACTATTTTTAGAGCTCACGTACACATTATTTAGTTCTTTTTATCGGTGCCTGGTGTTAATAGCCGGTCCTCTGGGCCACAAGTTGTACCCTAGTTCTATTGTCCTGGCCTCTAGCTCGTCCACACTTGATACATCAAGTCGTCTTCCCTCACCTCCATACTTTTGACCCCCCAATCGATCCGGAAGTAGTTGGCTGAACACCTCGTTCTCCACACTCAATCTTCCCAGATTCCGGCTTCAAGAGATATCCTTGTATTCTCGTGGGAGGCACTGTATCCAGTACATAGACACCAGCTGGTACACATCTCAGCACCTTGTAAGGACCTTTCCACTTTGGTGTCAATCCACTATGTACACCTTCCACCTTAATACTGAGAACTTTACTACGCACCCAGGCGGACTCTCCAGGTTGGTAAACGAGTCCCGTCTCCACTCGGTCGCCCTCCTCGGCACTGGCCAACATTGCTTGCCGAGCCCTCTCGACACTCTCCTGAAGCTCCAGGTCTCTCTCGTTACCCCACTCTTGCAGATCTTTTGGGCAGGCGAATATCCAATTGTTCGATTGAAAAGAACAGTAATACGGCTTAAAATTACCATTGTGAATGCGTCTCCAGGTCCTGTCACGGTCGCCAATTGTCGCGGTATCTTGGCTCTCTTTTTTATTTACCAAAAAGGAACACTGTCGAATCTATACACATTCGAATTTTCGAAACAAAAAAAATAAACAAAATGTTTAATTTTCATCAACAATTATTTTATTTATACTCGAACAATACTAAATTTTAACAATGATTTTAACAATTCAACAATAGTAACTTCAAACCGCACTACTGTTCCCTTTAGACGACTCAAAAAATGCCTGATATAGTACTCCAAGATATTTATTCGCCCTACTCTTTAGTCTAATATTTTCATTATTCCGGTTTGCAGGTTCATCTTCGTCCCCTTATCACCTCCATGCAGAAGGTTGTCATCATAGGCAGGCACCCTTCGTGCATTGAGATCTCAACAGACTGCCTTTAAGTAACAGCTCTTGAAATTATTTTATATTTATTTTGCAGGTTCCACATCCATGCATGCAAGGACGAAGCTCTGCTTGACAAGAACACCACATGACAGACAAACGTACCCCTTGAAGACGGAAGACAGTCGGACCATTCAGATATCACTTTGACAGTCGGATGCACAGACTTAACGACCATAGGGCAGTGAACCTTCTTCAAAGTACGCATCTGCCTTGTGAAGATTTATGTTTGTCGCAGTGGTAAGTGGCCTCTAAGGTGTATATTCTATATCCACTTCCCCTCCCCCCATCAACAGACATAAATATGTTAAATTTCAAACAATAATAATAAGCTACAATTGTTATAATTATATCGCAGTTATGCAAACAGGTAATGTACAAAATACAAAATATTTTTACATCAAAATTTTTTTTTTAATTTTGTGTGTCGCAATTTTTGTAGCGATTAATTTCTACTATTTCTAGATTATTTAAAATGTGTCTTTTTGGTTGAATATGTTATACTTATCCAACCCAATAGATAAGCTCTACATATTTTATGGATATGTAGAGCTTATCGTTGAAAGAGTGATTTTCCGATATGAGGTGTTCAACATAACTAGATTTTCTTCCCTACCTATGAAACAGGCTTGATTTACTGAAATACGAGCCTTGAGTATTAATCTGCATTGACCAATATCAAATTTATTACATGAGTAACATGTAAGTTTATATACTCCACTACGTTGATCTATGTCTTTTTTTTCTTTAATATAGATGATTCCAAGAGAGTGATTTGTCTTGGAAGCTGTTTTGTGATTCAATGTTTTGAAAAATTCAGAGATAGACTGAGACAGACTTCAACAAACGGTGGTTGTAATAAATTTAAATCATTGAATCTCAGGCTTGGAATAAATGAGGTGAATGGCTTGTTTAATAAGTTTCTTATCAAGCAAGCCATTGACTAATTTGGGTTTGTTACCACCATTATTAATGGCAATTTGTGTTATGATGATTAATTATAAATTAAATTTATCATTGTTTTACTAGACGGACACTAATCTATGGATCTTTGAATTGAAAGCCGCCATTTTATGGCTATGTGGATAGAAAGATGAATTGTGGATGACTATGCCAGGAAAAGTCGAGAAAAATTAAGCATCTAAATATGTTTACGTTTTTGTTAAAATTTGTATGTTTTTGTCATTATCATATATTTTCTGATGAAACAAGTGTGTTCCGAAACTAGTCAAAATAAAATTATTGTTATGAAAATCTCAAATATTTATTAATAATAACAATGTTTTTTTAATTATTTATTTTTTGGTATTTCTGATATGGTATGATGTGAGTTGTCGTGTGAGTCTTTATTTCCTAACTTTAATATACAATAATTACGACAGCGTTAGGTATTGTAACGTTATCGCTACCACCATCATTTGACTTGGTAACATCACCTGTTTAGGTTTCGTTAAATAATTCTGTCTCCATTCCATAATTTCAATTTTATTTGTCTAGTTATGTGACGTCAAGAATAATATGATAGTTTTTAGCGACTTTCTTCCAAAGGAAATGCAGCTATTGTTTTTGTACCAATGTTGGAATTTCGTAAAAATTTCTTCAAATGTCCATCGATCCTACCTATTAGATGTTAAAAATCACTCTCGCTAAAATTTGTATATATATATATATATATATATATATTATATATATATATATATATATATATATATATATATATATATATATATATATATATATATATATATATTTTATATATATATATATACATATATACATATATGTATATATATATATATATACATATATACATATGTACTTTTATTAAATGTCTGTGGACTCTCTAGCGGTCACATTTTTATTCCGATTGGAATGAAATTTGGTATTTGAGGCGCTTTTGGAATTCTAAAGGTCAAGTTCGTTAATGGGTAAAATCGGGCGTTTGGAAAGGGGGTTTAGAGGGAGGGGAATACACAAAATTTTACTATCTCCCTTAATATTTGAAAAATCGAAAAATTTTTCAGGAGTTAAGTTGTAGGTACTAAGTTTTACTGTAATTTTGTAACTTATCATTTTTCTGTTACACAAATATTTACAATTTAAGATTGTTTAAAGTGTCTGCGGACTCTCTAGCGGTCACATTTTTATTCCGATTGGAATGAAATTTGGTATTTGAGGCGCTTTTTGTATTTTTAAGGTAAAATTCGTTAACGGGTAAAATCAGGCGTTTGGAAAGGGGGTTTTGAGGGAGGGGAAAACACAAAATTTTACTATCTCCCTTAATATTTGAAAAATCGAAAAATTTTTCAGGAGTTAAGTTGTAGGTACTAAGTTTTACTGTAATTTTGTATCTTATCATTTTTCTGGTACAATAATTGGACTCGCCTAAGCTTATAACGTCCGTGGAGGAGACTGTATAACTAAATTAACATTTCATTCTAAAACCTAATGATGGTTAAAAAAAACAATTATACCATTTTAAATTTCCTTCGGACTTCGGACCTTGACTATATTCTACCGTTGTTCACTGGTGATATAGGATAAAACGGGAATAAGGGGATTACCGGTAAATTACCAATTGTCGGCTTGTAGATTTTATTACCGCCAAATTGGGTGTGGTCCAAGTTCACTTTTATTTTTATAATTGTTACTACCAACTAAATGTTTTTTGAATCACTAACGCTTCGATAATAATTTTTTACTCACTATTTCAACTAACTGAAAATAGACTATAAGAAAACAGTGTGCATCCCAAACCAACTGGATGTTACTACTAAACTCACTACAAATTTTATTACTTTTGTGTCCAATTCAAATTTTTGATAAACACAAAATCAACAACTCTGTAAAAATATTTACAAAAATCTAATAGACTAACTAAGACCCCTCTAGGGATCATTTCGCTAAACAGGATCATTGAAACCTATTTTATCAATTTATTTGTTCATTAATATAATCCTAGGATTTGCTGCACTCTCTGATATCTATTATCATAGGCGTCAACACAGCCCCCACTCAGAACCATATTTTCTGATCCTACTCAGAAAGTATTTCTGAAACCGGTTTATAATATAGATATTATCAAATCAAATCCTGCATAATATGTAAGAACTTATTCCAATTAATATGTCTGCCTAAAATACTCAATTTCTGTATATTTTACCAAATAATGATGTAGGAACGATAGACAGTACATTTAATAAGTCACAACATAATATACGTCTGCGAATAATACTGAATTTTGCAAAAAAAAAAAAAATTATTAATAAAATGGTGGTTATAAAAAAAAAAATGATAAACGCAAAATATTATTGTGGTGGTAATGGACATAACCTCACAACTGGTCGTTTATACAGACCGGATTTAGTTTTTACCTCCACCACCCGAACAAGGCCATCAATGCCTGGGAATAGTTTTTCAACTATGCCAATGATTCCCAGTTTGATAGGAGAACCAGACACATTCCACTTTTGTACTTGCAGTTGTGTCAAATAATCATTTTTCCAACGTTTCCAGAACCCTTGTACCAAGTGATCAAATAATCGTTTCCAATCAAGCAAATTTACCAGAGGGTTTGGATACTTGATGAAGGTAATGCTTCTAATGGAGTCATGGTCAGAAAATGAGCTGGTGTGGGGGTAGGGGATCCGTTGGATCAGTACTCAACCAAGACAAAGGACTCGAATTTAATAATGCCTCTATTTGAACTAATACCGTACTTAGTTCCTCATACGACAGAATTTGATCCCCAACAGTCTTGTACAAATGGGCCTTAACCCATTTTATTTGTGATTCCCAGACTCCCGAAAAATGTGGATTTAATGGAGGTTGGAATTTCTAGGTGATGAGTTCAATAATTTGTATAAATTATCTAATTCATTTTTTGCTCCAATGAAATTCGTACCATTATCGGAATATACCACTGAGCACGCATCCCTTCTGGTCAAAAAGCGCTTGAATGCAGCCAAAAATAGATCGGTTGATAAATCCGACACAAGTTCCAAATGATGGGCATTGGTACATAGGCATATAAACAAACATAAATATGGTAATGAAAAATGGTCCTGCAAAATCGATTCCAACATGCAAAAAATAATTAGAAGCTTCTGTTACTCGAACCGAAGGTAAATTCGCCGTTTTGGGATAAATGGGTTTCGGATTTAATTTGAAACAATGATTTATTTTTGCAAGTTATGCCTAATTGTATTACGGGCGCCAAGTCTCCATTATTTTTGGCGTAATATGGATGAAACCAACGATGGCCCCGTATGTAAGTTTTCTTTATGACAATTTTCGATTTATAAATTCACAAAATTATCTCTTTTAGGTAGGAGTAGTGCCATAGGAATCCAAACATGCGTCACAAAATCCGATCAACTCTACCGGTAAATCTTTAACCGCCCCAAAATGACGAGGAATTTTAAATGTTTCTAAACATTTTAAATGGATTTGGAAATTTTCCCAGAATGTACAAATCTACTTATCAGGAGCCTAGTCCTAATCCAATTTTAAAATCCATAATTTTTTTATTAATAGTTTTATTAATAGCGTTACGGGTGCTAGTATACCTAACGGATCAAATAATCTAGCGACTGTAGAAAGTACATTACGTTTAGTGCAGGGTCTAAGTTCGGCATTGATACTAAAAGTGAAAACATCTGAATGAGGGTACCACTGTATACTCAATATTTTCAGGCTGTCTGAATCAAAGGACACTATTTTTGGTGAACGGTCCTTTTTAGGCACGATAGAAAATAATTCTTGAGAATTTGTCGCCCATTTTGTTAATTCAAATTGGGCCGATGCAAATGAGCTGCGAATATAATTACGTAGCTTCCTTGACTGAATTGACACTTGTGACTAAGTCATCCATGAAAAAACCCCGTTGAACAATTGGCGAAGCCAACGGGTATTTGTCGGCTTCATCTAACGCCAATTGTTTTAACGTTCTCAAAGCTAAAAATGGCGAACTCTTTACATCAAAACTAACGGTGTCTAACGAATATACCGAAACTTCGTCGGTTTTTGAAAAACGCCATAGTATTAATTCATATTTTCTATGGTGTGGATGCATTCCGATGCTCAGATACATTAGGCGAATATCTGCTGTGAATGCGACCGAAAACAAGCGAAAATAAAAAATAAACTTACTACATCCGATTGTAGCTTAACGCCAGTCTTGACCATCAATCCAAACAAAGCTAAATTCTTTATGCAGCGTTTAAAAATTCTGGGTCATCTAGTTTCGTCAGAAGGTAGCACACCGAACCCAGAAAAAATCGAATCTATAAGAAATATGACAATTCCTAGAAATCTAAAGGAATTACAATCTTTCCTTGGAATGGCAGCGTTTTTTGCTAGATATATTTACAACTTTAGTACGATTGTTGCACCTTAAGAAGCTCTAAAAAAGAAAGAATCTAAGTTTGTGATTACTCAAACTCACATTGATGCAGTTAATAAAGTAAAAAATATACTATGTACAACACCAATTTTAAAATTTCCCATTTTTAATGATGATCATCCTTCTATCGTAACAACGGATGCAAGTTCCATAGGCGTTGGCGCTTGTCTAATGCAACGTTTTGATAACATACTTCATCCGATTGAATATTGTTTATGTAAATTAAATGCCGCAGAATCTAAATACTCAGTTTATCAATTGAATTGCTATCCATACTACATACATTAAATACTTTTAAGGACTATCTGTTAGACAGAAAATTTATTTTACACACAGATTGTAACGCTTTGGTATATTTATTCAACACACGACAGTGATTCAATAAACTTTCGAGATGGTTATTAACCATTTCAAAATTCAATTTTACAAAGGTACATATCAAAGGAAAGGATTGTAGCTGACTGTTTAAGTGGTTGATTTAGTGATACAGACTCAAATATTGAGGAAACAAAACACATAGACCCAATCAAAATTCTGAATCAGATTGTAACTGATCCTAAGGGTTATTTATCGATTAAAAGGGAACAAAATGCTTCTCCAGATTGCAGACACATTTATCAATTATTAAAATCGGGTTTAAATGTACAAAACTTTGCTATTCACGATGGGCTATTAGTTCGCTTTGTGGGGCGCAATAGATTAAAACGAATTGTACTCACGGACTCTATTTTGGACTATGTGTTGGAATATTTTCATTCCTCGGTATTTGGATGTCATTCAGGCGTCACAAAAACGTATCGTGAAATTGCTAAACGATTCACCTTTCCAAATTTATATAAAAAAGTTGTAGATTACGTTAAACAATGCAGTGTTTGTGCCACCTGCAAACCTACAAACTATAAAATTGCAGTACCAGTAGGCTAGGCTTTATTGGACCCTTAATACCTTGTTCAGACATCGGCTACAAATATATTTTTGTCATTACAGATGCCTTTAGCAAGTTTTGTTGGGCATATTCCACTAGAAATGCAACATCAGCAGTAGTGGTAAAGCTTCTCCAACAATTTTTTTTGGTATTTGGTTTTCCGAAGGTTGTAATCAGCGATAATGCTAAAACCTTCAAGTCCAATAAATACACAGAATTTTTATTTGTAAACGGAATTCGTACTGGATATATTTCACCATACCATCCACTAGCCAACATCACTGAACAAACAAACCGAAACATTTAAATTAATTTAACATGTGTCATCAAGCAATACCAAATGAAACACAAGGGCTGGAATAAAATTTTACCATTCATTATTTTCCAATATAATTCTACATACCATTCAGCCATTAAAAGTTCTCCATCAGCAGTATTTTTGGGTCGTACTTGGAATCAACAATTGGACTTGGAGCAACTTCAAGCATCAACGAAGATCGAAAATTTTCACCTCGATTTAGTGATGTTAAAAAAATAATTCGTTTTACACAACTAATGAATTATCAAGGACTCATATTAGTCACTTAAAACGTGCTGAAGGTACTTAATACATTGCTATTCTTTTTTTTGGGGCGGGTGAGTTTAACGACACAAATCTACGCCTTTAACATATATATGGAGATTGTTGTGTGTGCCATGAAATTGATTCTTTTCCACCCTTTTTTCCACCTTTTAATTAATATGCAAGCAATTTATTAAATGATGAATAATCTTTATTATCAAAACGTATTCCAGTAATAATTAATAAAAAAAATGAAAAAAACATTGTATTGTTGATGTATCAACTTAATTAGGTATAATATGTCACACACACATATATTATATTATCCAAAACGTTGTTGCTCGTTTGACTGTAGGCTCACAACTATCTGGTCGTATGCACATCGTAACACAAAAAACGTAACATACCAACCACAAGCTTCGCAACACCAAAATGCAACCACATAGAAGTCTAAATTAATAAATAACAATACAAAAGTACATCCTAAACAAAAAATCTATTCGACTAACATGATAGTTCACAACAATTTATTGAATAGGTAATAAATATAGTCGGTTGAAGGCTCTTTTCACGAGCCCACACTTTGTTTGTATATTTGCCACTCTGACATGACTATCGGGTCCTTCAATAAAAGTTTCAATCTTCTCTAAAATCCACTTCAATGCAGACACGTTGTCCTTTTTTATCAACGCAATTAACCCCACTTTTAACTCCCCTCGGACACAAGCCACTTTGGTTTATTTTGCAATTCATTTAAATAATCAGATGACCATCTTCTCCAAAAGTGATCCCTAGCTGATACAATATGTTGCCACACGGTTTGTTTAAGGTAACATTATTTAAAGATGGCTCAGGAAAACTGGTGAGCGCATTTCCAATAAAAAAATGCCCTGGGCTAAGATAGGCTAGTTCTTCATGAGTGTCTGTTAAAGCACATAACGGTGGGGAATTGACTACTGCTTCGATGCTGATCAGTGCGGTGGTCAGTTTTTCAAAGGTCAGTAACATGTTTCCCATCACTTTTCTAAGGTGGGTTTTCAAGCTTTTAAACCCCGCTTCCCACAACCCCCAAAATGGGGCATATAAGGCGGTATAAAGGACCAATGAATACCCTCCATGGTCGCAGCGTCAATTAACTGTGACAAGTTTTCATTTCTCTGACAAAGTTCTTTCAGTTCGTGGGCAGCTCCCCTAAAGTTACTTCCATTGTCGGAAACGATTTTCTGACATTTTCCACGCCAACCAATAAACCTACGAAATACGGCGATAAATGGTTCCGTTGTTAAAGTAGAAAATAGTTCGATATGTATGGCTTTGGTAACCATGCATACAAACAGAGCAATGTATGCTTTGGTTACTCTAGTCTTTCGTAAGCGAGATTCCCGTATCATTATCGGACCCCCGTAATCTACCCCAACTGTCAAAAATGCTCAACTGGGGTTCACCCGATCCTTTAACTGTCCCATTACTTGCTTTAATGCATTTGCTTTGAACCGATGACATTTGATACATTTGTATATCAATTGTTTAATTTCATTCCGAGCATTCACTGGCCAGAATCGCAGCCGAATGTTCGAAAGTAATGTTTGAGAACCTGCGTGTAGCAACCGGAGATGCTCATCCCTTAAAATTAATGCTGTTATGTGATACTTGCTGGGTAGAATGAAAGGACGTTCTTGACTAAATGGTATATTAGCGTTACTTAGCCGGTCTCCTACCCGTAAAAGCTTATCATTATCTAGAAAGGGATTTAACAGTTTTAACTTACTGGTTTTTTAGATTAATTTCCTTTTTGCCTGCAGTTCACTAACTTCCCGTGCAAATCGTTCCGGTTGGACTAATTTGATTATTGTAACAAATGCCAGTTTGACTTCGTCGACTGTTAAGCTGTACGCTAGAACCCGATTCAATCTTTTAAAGGATGAAAATCGGGTAAAAAGATCGTTTGTATTAACTTGAGCGACAATACAATATCTAGACTTCCTTTGTTCTGGTAATTCCTGAGATAGATCGAAGTACGTGTGTATTAATTGGTCAGAGATGACTGTCCGTTTTTAACCAAGCAGGACCTTTTCACCACTGACAGAAATCCGCTAACAGAGGCGGATTTATTCCTCTTGTAATGTGGTCTGTCGGATTATCCGACGAAACGACATGCAGCCATTGCCTATTATTAATCAAATCTTGGATTTCTTGAACCGGATTACCCACAAAAACATTTAATCCAGATGCTTCTGATTTAAGCCACGCCAAAACTATCATAGAATCCGTCCACAGAATTGTTTTATTAATCTTTTCTATTAATCGAGCTCCTAGCAGAGCCCCACATAATTCTAAGCGTGGTAGTGAGACACACTTAATAGCTGCTACTCGTAATTTAGAGCAAACCAATCGAACAGACACGTCACCCGAATAATATTCTGTTCGTATATAAACGCAAGTTCCATATCTCTTTGTAGAGGCATCAACAAACACGTGAAAGCCAATGCCTTTAATGTCTGAATTTATTAACGATCGTGAGATCGATAAATTTTTCAAATAATTTCAAGTAATTGATTGAAATTTCCCGTTTACTATTTTTATAAGTGATAAACTGTTCACATATCTTTACTTGAAATCGATCCCTTAGAGACCTAAATCAAACCTAATGTTTTTGTCGGTACGTTTTCGTCCTTAAAAATTCGACTAAATGATTCATTTTCATTAAATTCATTTAAAATCTGTTTGTAATTGCTGTTCCATTTGTGCAATTGGAACTGTCCGTTTTTACACAAATGAATCAGTTGTTCCTTTAGATCACACAGTTCGGAAACGAAAATTTGTCGTGCTTGAGTTAGCTTTTCCTGACACAACCTACCCGACTGTAGTGCTGTGTAGGATTGGTTTTCTTACTCCCAATTTAATAACTCCTGGCATCAAAATTGGGAAGATCAATTCCGCCCCAATTAGCAGATCAATTTGTTGGGGGTCACCAAAGGTAGGATCTGCCAGTACCAAATTTTGAGGAATGTCCCAATTAGTCGTGTTTACCACCCGTTGTCGCAACAACCCGGTCATGTGTTCAACGATTATGCATGATACCGCAAATTTATGTTTGTTTATTCTAGACTTGATAGTAATAGTCGAGCTCATATTTGCAGACGACGCTGGACCTGCTATTCCACAGATTTGCACGAAACTTTCATTCCTTACAGTATTTAACCGATTAGCTAGATGTTTCGTAATAAAACAAGTTTGTGAACCATTGTCCAGTAATGCACGGCATTCTACCCATTTATATCTTTATTTTGCACATTTATTTTGCACAGAATTACTGTTGATAGCAAAACTTCCCTTTGTATGTTCTGTGATAAGTAAACCGATTTTATTTCAGGTGGTTTCAACGTTGAACTAGTAAGTTCGCTTTTAGAAACAGCCTGTGTAACTGTTAAAGCAGCTTGTTTTGCTTCCCCTTCTCAGTTGGGATTATCAGTTTCCATATGCAATAATGAATGGTGTCTGGGCTTGCATTTGCTGCACTAGTATTTAGACTTGCAACTTGTAACGTCTTTTTGACTAAACCCATGATCTTCTCTGATCAAATAATTAACCCAAAAATGTAGTACAATGTGCAATCCAATGATCTGGTTTGCAACATACAGCGCATAGATTTACATCTTTGCTAGCCACATAAGATTTAGTTTGTATCCGTCGTGGTTTGCTCTTCGTTTCCCCTTTTAACTCCAACGCTGAACACCGATGTTCAATAAAGTCCAAAAATTCTTGAATTGTTGGAGTAGTTTTTGTCTTACGTTGTAATTCTCAATCTTTTCGTGTAGAGCTATCTAATTTTTTACATAAAAGATATATTAGTAAAACGTCCCAGTTGACAATGTCTACCTCTAACCCTTTTTAGCAATCTAGATTTTGATTAAAATCCAATATTAATTTTCTTAATGCTGAACCCGTACATTTGATTAATGGTTTTATTTCAAACAAGGCTTTCAAATGTATATTTATTGTTAAAAGTATATTGTCGAACCCATAATTAATTGTATTCCAAGCCGTCTCATAATTTGCCGAAGTCACCTGAAGCGATTTAATTAATGCTAAATCATCACATTTGAGACTCGATTTCAGATAGAAAAACTTTTGGATTGCCGATAAAGCACCAATATTGTGTATCCTCACTAAATAAAAATCTTTAAAAGATTGCCATTCACTTTGGTTACCCCCGAAATTGGGTAACGAAATGTATGGTAGTTTTAAATTTTCCTAACTGGGTGGATTACTTGAAGGTATTCCCGCTACGGTTGATCCGCTAGCATTGGGATCCGAAAAGTATGTACTTGATGTGCTTGAAGTACCACGTAGTATTGCATTTATTTTTGCCCGAATTGTCAAATATTTTGACTCTGTACTATCCCTATCCGGACCGTATTGTCCTTCGTTCTCTTCCTCAGTTTCCTCACAACACCCCATCAAATGTCTCCGGATCAATTCTCCATCAATTCCGGATCTATTTACAGTCAAAGAAGTCAACAAGTGTATAAAGCACAATCTAGATGCTAACAAAGCGACTGGATATAACCTTGTCACTAGAAAAATAGTAAAAGAATTGTCAAGAAGAGGTGTGGTAATGATTACAATGATTAACAATGGTGTACTTAGATTTGGGTATTTTCCTAGCCAATGGAAAGTCAGGTGATCATGATTCCCAAACCAGGAAAATCTCCACAAGAAGTTACTTCATACAGACCGTCTAGTCTTCTACCAATACTTGGAAAACTTCTCGAAAAACTTCTCTTGAAACATATCACAGTGGTTATCACAGAGCATCAGTTTGGATTTCATAAACAACATGGAACTTCTGAACAAGTACATCGATTAGTTGACGTTATAAACCAAACCTTCGAAGAAAAAAGCTACTGCGCTGCGGCGTTTCTCGACGTCAGTCAAGCTTTTGACAAAATTAGGCATGAAGGTTTACTATTCAAGCTAAAAAGCCTACTTCCGCATCCATTGTACTGCATAATTGAATCATACATTCAAGAAAGATACTTCCAAATCAAATTTGAAAATGAAGTAAGTCGACTGCATCCGATTTAGTCTGGTGTCCCCCAGAGTAGTGTTCTAGGACCAACTCTATATTTATTGTCCACTGCTGACTTACCAACCAACGAATATACCACATTTGAAACATTCGCTGATGATAAAGCTATATTGTCAAAGCATCCAAATCCTACGGTAGCAGCGATCCAATTACAACCTCATCTCGATCAAATACATCATTGGACTAAAAAGTGGCGCGTGTCTATCAACGAATCTAATTCATCCCATATTGTGTTTAGTAAATGTAGAAGTATTTCTCCAAGAGTGAGCATAAATAATAAAAAAATACCTCAAGTTGACAGTGTGAAATATCTTGGGATACATTTAGATAAAAGTTTGACCTGGCGCACCCACATCTGGAAAAAGCGTAAGCAGTTAGGCCTCAAACTTAGTAAATACTATTGGCTCCTAGACAGGAAATCACAATTATCATTAAATAACAAGTTATTAGTTTATAAAACAGCTTTCAAGCCGATTTGGACCTATGGCATTAAACTTTGGGGTACAGCATCTAATTCAAACATTGATATTCTGGAAAGATTTCAATAAAAATGTTAAGCGTAATAACAGATGCGCCATATTTTATATCTAATAGTGACATTCGAAATAACCTAGAAGTGTACAGAACACAATAGTACAGAAATATATAGACTAAAAAAATTCAAACCACTTCAGTTACCATTTTGATATTAGTGTATAAGACTCTGTGTTGCGTACGGCACCCTATAATTTATAGTTTATTAATTTAAAGTATTTCATTAGCTAAATTAGCGTATTTTGTTAATTTTTTTATTAGTTTTAAATTCTTTCCGTATTATTAAGTAAATTCTAAAATTGTTGTCACTGGATAACAATAGCAGGTCATATTACGAACATTTCCTCATATTTGCTTATTGAATTAACCAGGTTGCAAATAGTAAAGAAATAAAAAATAAAAAAAAATTCTCTCCCTCCAATTCATCCTGTATTTTGTTATATTCAGCAATTTTTTGTTCGCGTATAATAATTTCGTTTAAATCCCCATCATTTATATTAAAATCGCTAACATATGTTGAAATTTTAGTAATTGCTTTTTTAACGTTACCTCTTGATTTTACTAAATTATCCGCCATTTTTCTAACATATATTTATACAGTAGCAAATAAATAATAATAATAAGATTCCATTAAATATTTAATATTTGAATAACAACTGAAAAACAACTTATGGACAGACTACCTCAAAATACTTTATGAGCAACAACCTATTCACATAAGACAGAGTACAATTTATACCATGTACTGTACCGTATAGAAGTAGGGTATTAAGTGGTGGGCATGAACGGCTCTTCGGAGCCACTGGGCTCCCCATAAGCTGTGTCAGAGTAAGTAAGAAAGGTATGTTTTGAAGTAAGACGGAACGACGTTTCAATATAGGTTGGCCTGCCAATTATTGCCCAATAAATTATTCAAGCAATTTAGGAATAGTTTTAGGAATAGTTGGGAATATTTTCAATACCATAACTGAAAGGCTTTTCATGCATAAAGCCTGCCGAGGTATGCTACAATGAAATGATAAAAGATTTTTTAATTCAGGGATTTTTTTTTAAAGTGCAATTAAACCGTTATTACAGCCCGTTATATTACTTGCACCATCTGCGGTAAGTGAAAAGAATTTTTCTAAAGGTAACGATTTTATTCGTGCAAGTACTCTGTCATAGAGATTTTTGGCGATCGTTTCGCGATGTAGGGATATCATCGCAAAGAGTTCTTCTTTAACAAATAAATCATTGAAAACCATACGAATGTAAATTAACATCATTGGCATGTTTATTGTATCCAGTGTCATCAAATTCCAATGACACTAGGCTATACCCCCTACGAAGAAAAAATAAAATCTAAACCATCAAAAAAGTTTACAAGCGGTTTACAATTGTCAAGCGGTAAACGTAAAAGATCAAAAGATTTATATTTTATAATGTATATAACATTTATATTTTATTCATACACAAATTTATTAAAAAGGTAGATTTTATGCCCCAAATTACCAGCCCAAAATTCCAGAGTATACATTCAATGTATTGTATGTATTGTATAATTTGTATAATAGTGACCATAAAAAATAGTTGGTATTATTATATTTTTTTCAGAAAGTTTTTTAATTAAAAAAGGAAAATAATAATAATTGGTAGATACCCTGTATTTACTCTATCTCTCTTCCTACCTCTCACTCAGAGCTAAGTGAGGTCAAACTTTGCCCACCAATGGCCGGTATATTGCATACTGTATTAATTGAGTGTTGACTGACTTGTTATGTATTAATATCAAATTTGGTTGTTATTTGACCTTGTAGATTGTTGACAACAAATTGTATCGCTTTACAAATTCTTAGAATAAAATAAAATGTAACAATGAATATTGGAAGAAGATATTTATATTTTATTTTGAAGATAAGATATAAAATCGAATTAATTTTTCTTAATCGACGACCCGTTGATGCTGATCTAGATGTATGTAGTATGGAATCGTTGACCCATTGCCAATGATAACCATCCAAAAATCCATTTATTTTAACACAACACTTACTTGTGTACGGTTAGCAAACCGGTATTTTTCCAAAATAGAAGTTATTTTCTTAATCGACGACCCGTTGACGCTGATTAAGATATATGTAATATGGAATCGTTGACCCGTTGCCAATGAAACCATCCAAAATCCAAAATATACTTCCAAGTTTTTTCCCATTAGTTGTAGTTTTTTAGCAAATTGTAGTTCGCTATTCGGCTTCGAAGGACCATTATGATAATTCGTTTTACACAGTTAACGAATTATCAAGGAGTCGTGTTAGTCACTTAAAACGTGCTGAAGGTACCTAACACATAGTGCTATTCTTTTTTTTGGGCGAGTGAGTGTAACGACACAAATCTACACGTTTGCCTTTTTAACATATATATGGAGGTTGTTGTGTGTGCCATGAAATTGATTCTTTTCCACCCTTTTTTCCACCTTTTAAGTAATACGCAAGTCAATTTATTTAATGACGAATAATCTTTATTATCAAAACGCACAGTATTAATATAAAAAATGAAAAAACATTGTATTGTTGATGTATCGACTTAAATAGGTATAATATGTCACACACACACATATATTATGTTATCCAAAACGATGTTGCTCGCTTGATGTAGGCTCGCAACTATCTGGTCGTATGCACATCGCAACACAAAAAACGTAACATACCAACCACAAGCTTCGCAACACCAAAATGCATTCACGTAGAAGTCTAAATTAATAAATAACAAAATAAAAGTACTTCCTAAACAAAAACTCTATTCGACTCCAATGATAGTTCACAACAGAAGTCTTGATTCTAATTTGCTACATTATGCATGGAGGACTGTATTTTTTGTTGACATATCTAGTACTTCTAAAGTGGAAAGGTATTATATCATAAAATGAACTTTTTCAATACAATAAATTATATTCTTTGAGTAAGAAAATTTCTAGAAAAATGCTATGTACATTTTCTAAGATACTAGAAGAAAAGATAAATACGAATTTACCTTTGTATAGTAAAAAACAGAAATTGTTATGTAAACAAAGTTGACTATAAAAACCGGCCTTACTAAACAAAAGTCAGTCAGTCAGCCCGCCAAATTCTGAAGATCAGACTACCTGACACAGAAGTCAACAACATCAAGGAAGACGGTTAACATATTATACAAGGGGACTCCAGCATTGTGTAGGCTAGTAGTTTGAAATTTGGACGTACATATATATTTTTCAACCTAAACATCCATTAGGATGCCGTAGCAATGTTTGCTTTTATAATATATATATATTTGGTGAAAATATTTTTTTATTTATCATATATTGCATTTTCTATAATTATTTAAATAATTTATTACCGGTCGTCGTATCTAAAATACCCATTAAAAATATTTAATTTTTTTAAATGGCATAGGTACGACTACCATTTACTTTATTTATATCCATAATTTATATTTTTCTTGGATTCATACGAAATATATTCATATATATTTATATATGAATTTTGTTCTTTTCTTTTGGGAACGTGAAATTGTACTTCGCTGTCGAAGGTCAACAGCCAAGACGTTTAAATATTTCATAATTTTTTCTTTAATTACTTTGTTGTTCGCTTGACACACGGTAATTAATTAATAATTAGGAATTATTATTTATTTAACAATAATTCCTCATTTCAAGAATATCTTTAGTAAGGAACCGTATAATTAAAAAAAAATTACATTTGTAGTAACTGCTTTATTTGACTCATTTGAATTATATTTATTCTTTGTGAATATAACTTTTTTCATTTCTTTTTAAGAATGTTATTAAAATATTATTATTTAAATAAATTGTTTATTTAAAAAAAGGGTATAAAGCGACTTATTTTACAACTACATTACTTCACATTTGATTCTATAAATAACTTTTATCATCAAAAATTCCTTTTAATGTAAACTTTTTATGACAAATCAATCCCTACTTTTATTAAATGAATGAATCCAAAACATGTTATTCAAACAATCATAAATGAAACATATATACTTTTGTTGTATCAATAGAAATGAGACAGAGATAACATTGCTTATTATTTCAATGTTGCAAGCCATTTCTTGAATATTCCTTGATTATACAACAACAAGTTATACCAAGAAATTCCAATGATATTTTTGTGTTTGTTATTCTTTATATCGCAAAAAAAAATTAAGTTTGTTACTAGTAAGTAGTTGTAACTGAAATGTAATATGAATTAAAATTTTTTTAAATTACCAACTTTTTTATACTTTTTTAAGCAAGAACGTCACAGTATCTATTAATTATATTCTAAATATTACACTAATATTAAATATTAAACTAAATATTATACTGAACTCATTCATTGTCAATAAAAAATTACTGTTTAAATTCTGAAAACTTGTGTTTTCGACCTTGTGAATGTATTACCATAAACTCACTTTTTAGTTAAAACGAAATATAATTAAATATAATTAAATAAACTTAAATTTTAAATACATGTAAATTATATTTTTAAAATAAAGTACATTTTGTTAATTAATCTCCCCAAACCTTTCTTCTCAAGAACGAAAAAAATAAAAATATGACTCTGTCTAAAATAATATATAGTGGAACATAGTGTAGGCAATATGTGTAGTAGTCAAAACTTATGATTTTTAAAGTTTCTTTTGATTATGTCAGGTAAAATCTACTGATTGTTGGGTATATATTACTCTGGTATGCTTACTAACTAAGCATAGCAAGTTAGAAAGATTACTGTGCCAAAATATGGCAGTATATGGCATACAAAACCTTACACCGCTCCAATGGGTTCTTACACTTTTTATCTTGTATAGTTTTGAATATGCTCGATTTCAAATATTTTAAAGAATATTAATTTAATTTAATTCAAACATAAGTTTTATAGCAATTTTATAATATACTATAAATATATGTATCTATCTATATATATATATATATATATATATATATATATATATATATATATATATATATATATATATATATATATATATATATATATATATATATATATATATATATATTGTCGTATCCAATAGGCGGTACGGCAAATCAGTATGGTTATTAGGCAGGGGCGCCGTCACCAGAGCATTTGTTCCAGGTACAAATTCGTAGACCTTTTGTCCAATTCCCAAATCAAAGTACTTATTGAATTATTGGCGTTGCGTCCATAAAATACCACTGTCCCAAATTGAAGATGAATTCTCCGTCCAGTGAATATTATGTCCAATTACAATTCCAGTAATCTGTCCAATGACTTGATTTTACTTTTATCAAATCAAATGAGAAAGTTCACCTTTTGAAATTATAACAATTTACTTTTTGGTTTTTAGTTAAAAATACTTTTATTAAAATTATTACTATTAATACAATAAAATATATAAAATTAAATATATTCTCGCAATTAACAATTTAATTAAGTATCGGAACTAATTTAAACTGATCTGAACTAATCTGAACTAATCTGATTTGGCATTGAAGATTCTATTGGTTATATAGTAATTTATTGCTGAATTGCATTATTGGCTATTGACGTCAATCATCCAGGTGGACAAATGCAGATGTTCACGATGCTACATATCCTCCCCCTTATTGAAAGTTTGGCTCATATTTTGTTAGGGACAAACTTTTCGTTATCCTTGGTAGGTACTGAAGAGAGCGATTTTGAATATCTTGTTTTTCTTGCGACCACTTGTTGTTGCGGCGGAGATTGCAAATAGATATTTGTACTTGAATGCACTGGAGAACCACTTGGATTTGAACTGTCATCGTCTGATGTGGTAATTCGTGGATTATAGTAAACTAAGTCGTGTGTTGGCCCGGAGGGCTGGTAATGAGCTGTTTGGCGGCTACGTTGACCAAAACAACAATTGATGAATGTGTTTGAAGATTGACCATTTGGTTTGATTTTCTTCCAGAAATAGTGAATAATTTTGAAGCGTATTAGAAAGTAAATGGTTGCTAATACGGTTGCGGAGATTCCAATAACTTTTGCGTAATGTAGGATACCATTTTCATACTGTACGAAGAAGGGTTTATTTAGTTCTTGTTGTAGTTGTTCGTCAAATTGATTGAGACGATGCTGTGCGTATTTAAGTTCGTCTAGGTCCAGATGAGTTAGTTTTACAGGATGCAGTGCGTACATTTTCAACATGGTTTCGTTGAGTTTGTTAGTTTTACAACAGTCGTCTTCAGTTAAGTCGATGTCCGGAATGAAATCTTGGAAGGTTGAGTTTCGTATTAGTGTTTTAGATTCTAATGTGACGGTGTCGATAAATGCTCGACAGTCTTGTTTAAGCGTGATTATTCCCATTATATTGATTATTGTTGTGTAGTCATCTGATTCGTTTTTGCATAGAATTGTACAGCGTGTATCTTGTGTAGTAACAAATAACCATCGATTTTGATTTAGATTTTGCCATATTTCCATACTTGTGTGAACGTTGTTTACTTCGCAAACTGGAGGTATAAATTTTGTTGTCATTTGGTACAGTGCGGTCTCACAATTATCTTCAGGTCGCTGATATGATATTGTAATTTCGTTGCAGATTGTAGATCCAAACATTCTTTACACTGGTCCAAATTTTTAAGTAATGCAAATTGTGATCTACTTTTTGACACAAGGAGATAATCATGGTTTATTCTTAGGAAAGTGACTATTTTAGGATTTTCTTTACTTGGTGTGGGTAATGGATATATTTTTAATACATTGTATTGGTTTCAAGTGACTACCGGTACTTTCATTATGATTACTAATTTGTCGTGAGTTAAAAATGATTTTAATTTTATGATTCTATAGTATGACTCTAAATTTTGCCAAGTAGGTTCGAGTGGTAAATTAAATTTGACTGATTGTTGAAGTTCGTGTAATAAGGTTTTCGGTGGTAAGATTCGGTAATTTATTATTCCATGTCTAGATAATGTTAAGGAGGTAGTATAGTCATTTAATTGTCGTTTAACTTCGTCATTTATTTGTTTTATTAACATCAAATGAGAAATTAAATCGATTTGTAATGAATTTTTATTAACAATTTTAGTACTGTCTTTCATGTAAGAATTAAATGTATTGATATTTTTATTAAGTTTGTCTTCTATTTCGTTTAAGTTTAACATTGTGCGATTAATGTTTCTAACGGTATCTGTGATTACTCTAATTTGTGATTGCATTAAAACGTGAGTTTGAGTTTGATCGTTAATTAGGTCGTCAATTGATGCTTTATAGAATTTAGCGTCGTCAGCGTCAGGTATTCCAAAGAGCCATTTAATTGGGTAGCTTACGCCGTCGATAAGTCCTCTTCGTTTTCTTTTGTTGTTTAAGTGTTGTGATTTTATATCGTCAAACTGACTTTGTAAGTCGTTAATTTGGTGTTGTAAAAGTGTTAATGTCATTTTACACGTGCTTGCTTCTTTTATGTCGATAAGGTTACAATATGATACGGAGTCTGTATAAGTAGTTTGAGAAACTTTAAGCATATACTTAATTTTATAAATATCAAAAAAATTAACTAAACTAATGTATTGATTAGATATTTTGGCTTCGCCAATATGGTTATAATATATTCCAGCGGATTTATTTAAGAACTGGATATCAAATGTTGCTGGGGCCTTCGCCAGGGTCCATATGTTTTTCATCGAGTGTACGATTATTATCAGCCAAAGAGTTTTCATCTGAAACAAAGAGTTTCAGTTGGTTTAGGTGATATGTACGAAGTTTTTGTCTACTGATTCTAATAGTGGCTGTATTGTTGTTGTGTCGTTAAACGACTTTGTATGGGCCTTTATAAGATGGCATTAGTTTTAAGTTATGATGGCTTTTTTGTTTCGCATCATACAACAATACTAGATCGCCTTCTTTTATTGGACTTTCTTTTGTTTTCTTGTCATAGTAGTGTTTGTTTACTTCTTTAGAATGAAGTAGATTTTCTTTAGCGGCTTGTCTTATAGTTTTCGCTTTATTCAAAATATCTTGAGTAAGATTTTGGTAGGTTGGAAGTTGTTTGGGTTTTTCTAATGAATGTGGAATTTTTGGTTCTCTTCCAAACACAAGAGTGTATGGTCGTTCTTTTGTCGATCCATTTTCATGTGTATTGTAAGAATGGGAGGCTAAATACACCAGTTCATCCCAATTTTCTAAATTTGATTCCACGTAAGTTTTTATAAAGGTTTTTATTGAGGCGTGAGACCTTTCAATGCTTCCGTTACTCTGAGGGTGGTAAGGTGTAGTAAGTTTGTGTTTTATTTCCAAAATTTTATTAATTTCTTTAAATAAATTATTTAGGAAAGAAGTGCCTTGGTCTGTCAGAATAGAATTAGGGAATCCAAATATGGTACAATATTTGACCAAATGTGTTACACAAGTTAGTGCTGAAGTTTCGACAATAGGGTAGGCTTGTACAAATTTTGTTAATTCGTCTTGAAATGTTAATATGTATCTATTGTTATTTTTTGTGATGGGATATGGTCCCATTATATCAATTGCTACTGCGTCTCCAAAATCGTTTGCCGTGGTTGAGATTACCATAGAGGTTTTTAGATTCGTTTTCTTAACGGTTTGACATTTCTTTATATAGGTTTCAATGTCCTGTTTCATTCCTTTCCAGAAATATTTCCGTTTAATTTCCTGGAAAGTCCGATTTATACCCGGGTGGCCGGATAGTACATTGTCATGGTATTCTTTTAATATTTGGGGACGTTGTTCTTTGGTTGGATGTATTAAATCTCCGGTTATTAAATTAATTTTGATTTTCTGACGATTTAAATATTGTAACATTGATTCAAATGTATTTTGTTGGATTTTGTTATATATTTGGGGTATATTTATAATATTGATTTCGGTTTCGTTATTAAAATTTATTAGCAAAAATAAATTACTTATGGATTTGTATAAGTTTTCATATGTTATTTCATCTCTAGCTCTATCCTTTACGAACATCAGATAGAGGTTTTGATTTTCGACTGTGGTTTTTAGTTTAGCTATTTCACTTATTTTATTAGTTTTTATTTTAGATAATTCACATTCAGTAATAACAAAGAATGAATGAGCATTATTTTGGGATAAGTCCGTTGAGTACGGTATCACCAAAGTTTTTATTTCGTCGAATGGTTTATTAATTTTTGGAAAATTTTCTATATCTAAATTTTTCTGATGATATAGTTTAAAATCTTCGTATGATAAAGAAAGTGGTGTTATATTTAGAACAGGGCGTGATAAGGCATCTGCGTTAGAGTTAGCTTTTCCAGGTTTGTAGATGATTTTGTGTTGATATTCGCTAAGTTTTAAACGCCATCTAACTAAACGGCTAGAGGGGTCTTTGCAGTTCATTAGCCACTGTAAGCATTTGTGGTCACTAATAATTTTAAATTCCTGTCCATAGAGATAGGGACGGAAGTGTTTACAGCTTTTCACGATAGAGAGAAGTTCTATCTCTGTGGTACTGTAATTACGTTCTGCGTCGTTGAGAGTTGAAGAATAATAAGCGATAGGTTAATCTTTACCCATTTCACCTTGTGACAAAACACTACCTACTGCATCATTAGAGGCATCGCATGTGAGTATGAATGGCTTGCTAAAATCAGGGTATTGTAGCAATGGTTTAGAAGTTAATATTTGTTTAAATTTATTGAAGGATTCGTGACATTTTTCGTCGAAATTGAATTTTACATCCTTTTTTAGAAGTGATGTGAGTGGTTTTGCGAGTTGTGCATAGTTAGGAATGAATTTTCTGTAATATCCAGTAAGACCCAGAAAAGATTTAATATCTTTTACATTACGAGGTGCTTTCCTTTCTAATATTGCAGATATTTTATCAGGGTTGGGCTCAACTCCTTTATCCGATATCAAATGTCCGAGGTATGCGACCTGTTTTTGTAAAAATTCGCATTTATCGGGCTGAAGTTTCAGCTTGTGTTGTCGTAATGAATTAAATACTCTAGTTAGTTTAATATTGTGTTCTTTTAGATCTTTGGCGAAAATAACGACATCATCCAAGTATACAAAACAATCTTGACCTAAGTTATTGATCAGGACTGTATTCATCAGCCTTTGAAACGTGCTTGGTGCGTTCTTAAGTCCGAAATTCATACGATTGAAGTGAAAATGACCTCGAGGGGTGCTAAAGGCTGTTTTTGGTTTATCATCTTCATGCATTTCAATTTGATGAAAGCCGCTAGCAAGATTTAAGGTTGTGAAATAAGACGCGTTCCCTAATTGATCCAAAATTTCTTCAATATTGGGTAATGGAAAGTTATCGGTGATTGTGACGTCATTTAGTCGGCGGTAATCTGTTACGACACGCCATTTTTGTTTTCCCGACGCATCTTTCTTTTTCGGAACGACCCAGAGAGGCGCTGACCAGGGACTGTCACTATGTTCTATTATTTTTTGTTCAAACATTTGATCAATTTGTTTTTGAACCTCTTGTTCGTGTATTTTAGGAAAACGATAAGATTTAACTGCTATTGGAGCAGGGTCCGTGACTTTAATTTCATGTTTTATAGTGGGGGTGGAAGTAAGAATGTCTCCATTTAAGAAAAATACGTCATTGTATTGCGTACAGATTTCTATTACTGCTTCCTTTTCTTCTTGGTTACAATGATCTAATCTGAGATTTGAATGCAAATCCTTTAATCTATGTCCCAAGTTTTTGTTGTTAGATAATTGAAAACAGTATGCTTGTTCCACAGGGGCGTTAATTGGTTTAAGTTTTAATGTTTTTAACGGATTTTTATTTATAACGGGGTAACACTGAGTTTGAGGGGTTATTAATATATGGTTAGGTACAGATATATTATCATCCTCAAGATGCTCCGTAATTACCGTATTATTTGTATTATTTGTAATGAATTGAATGGGTACTTGAGCCATTGAATTTGGAGGTATGTCAATAGTTTTGTGGAAAGTAATTGTATTATCTTTGTAATTAATTTCGGCTTGATTTTTTGTTAAAAAGTCATGCCCGATTATACCATCGTATGGTATGTTTGAATTTTGATTAATTAATTGGAAATCGAAAGTAAAATCGTCATTAGGTTTGAAGAGTTTTACTTTGATTTTACCGAGAGTTTTGATTCCACCATTGATACCTGAGAGCATAGTTTGTTGTGAAGTATCGACTTCATTTAAATTATAAATTAAATTATTTGCTTTAATTATAGATACGTGAGCGCCAGTATCTACATGAAATTTAAATGTTTTATTTATTGACTGGGGAGAATCAAAACTGAATTTTTTATCACCTACTCCATTGCATAAGTGGATGTTATGTAATGAATTTGGTTGCTTGTACTGGCCGTTGGTTGAGAGTTGTCCACAGAGGCGGCCTCGATCTGGGACTGATAGGAGTTTAAATGATTATTTTCTTGTGTTGCTTGGGCTATTCGGGGATTAGGGTTAATATTTTGACTAAACTTTTTTTTTCTACATTCGGCCTCCGTATGTCCACGATAGTTACAGAAATTGCATTTTTTTATTTCTGAAGTTGAATTGTTTGTATTATTTGAATTTGAATAATTATTATTTGAATTAGAATTGTTGAATGAATTTTTGCTACGACAATCTCATGTATTGTGTGTTTTTGTTTTACAATTCCTACAGTATTTTGAATTATTTTGATTGTTTGTGTTTGTATTAGGTTTTTTTAATCGTCCTTCGTTTATAAGGTACGCTTCTTCTTCGCATGCTAACGAAAAGGCTTCATTCAGTGTGTTGAATGGTTTGTGGCGGAGAATTTGAGAAATTTCCGGCACTGTGTGATGAGTGAATAGTCTTAAGGCGATCCTTTGGATAACTCGCTTTTCGCTGTCACGAGTGTGACTAGTGGCTTCTTTGTCTGTTGCAAGAAGGCATTTACTAGTTATTTTGTCAAGTCTCACGTAATATTCTTTAATGCTTTCGTTCGGTTTTTGTTTCGTCGTTTCATAAGTTGTTCCATAAGATAGTCGTATGATTCGACGGGTGAATAAACTGCTAATAGTTTTTGTCTAAGTTCAGTATATGTTATAATGTCATTCATATTAATTTTTGTTTTAACCTCACTCGAAACTTTTGAGAAAATAAAGAGTTCTAGCGGCCATCTTTGTGATTGTGAAGCTAGACCTAATGCGTTATTAGCATTTTGTAAGAAATTATTTAATTCTATTGGATCACCACTAAAATCAGTAATAATACGTGATAAGAAATTTAATGGAATATCTAAGTCGCGATTGTGATTTGAACCGACTGTTTGTACCGAAGCAGAACCATCTTCGGATAATTCTGGTAAATTATCATGATTATTTTGAATTAATTGTTGACGGTTGACGTCGACATTTTCAATAGCGTTTACGTCTGGGTTTGACATTGTATTAGAAATATGAATATTTTTTAATAGTTGTGAATAGGATATGATATTTGGAAAATGTGTCATATAGTAGAAAAACAATGAGCGTACTTACTGCGGTTTTTTGGGCGAGTTCTTGATTATACACAAAGTATTGAAATACACCAGCTAACCAATATCTGGATCCGCACAGGTTCCCTCCGATATTTTCGTTGCTGTCGTAAAATTCCACCGACTGTCACCAATTTTATGTCGTATCCAATAGGCGGTACGGCAAATCAGTACGGTTATTAGGCAGGGGCGCCGTCACCAGAGCATTTGTTCCAGGTACAAATTCGTATACCTTTTGTCCAATTCCCAAATCAAAGTACTTATTGAACTATTGGCGTTGCGTCCATAAAATACCACTGTCCAAAATTGAAGATGAATTCTCCGTCCAGTGAATATTATGTCCAATTACAATTCCAGTAATCTGTCCAATGACTTGATTTTGACTTCAATAATAAGATGACTTGATTTTACTTTTATCAAATCAAATGAGAAAGTTCACCTTTTGAAATTATAACAATTTACTTTTTGGTTTTTAGTTAAAAATACTTTTATTAAAATTATTACTATTAATACAATAAAATATATAAAATTAAATATATTCTCGCAATTAACAATTTAATTAAGTATCGGAACTAATTTAAACTGATCTGAACTAATCTGAACTAATCTGATTTGGCATTGAAGATGCTATTGGTTATATAGTAATTTATTGCTGAATTGCATTATTGGCTATTGACGTCAATCATCCAGGTGGACAAATGCAGATGTTCACGATGCTACAATATATAGATACATATATCTATAGTATATTATAAAATTGCTAAAAAACTTATGTTTGAATTAAATTAAATTAATATTCTTTAAAATATTTGAAGAATATTTTAAATTCATTATTCACTATTTTTTTAATTCAAATAAATCTACTCTTCCTTTATAATACGTAGAGAGGAAAGTTATTTCCAATGTTATAACGCGCCACTTTGTACATTTAACTTTGGCTATGAGTTTAATGTGATAAATATGTCAAAAATATTCCAAATGTCGTATTACAGATTTATTAATTTTTTTAATTAATTCTTAAAAATTTGTATAGATACAACCTTCTTAATTTTATTTTTACGCTAAAACACATAAAAATACGTTTTAATAACAAAAAACAGTATATGTTGGATCAACTAAAATTAAAATAATCCATTTTTAATTGATCATTTAAAAAATACGCTGATATTAAGTTCAAATTTATAAATTTAAAATATAATAATAATAATATATAATTAAAATTTTTTTTGCCTCATTATATACACTGCACAGCAAAAATAGCGGCGCACTTTGAAAAATTCATTCAAATTATTCTCTGAAATTTTTTTGCATTTCAAGTACATTTTTATGTGTTCGGATGTATTTTTATTGATGTAGGGGTAAAATTGTAAAAGAAAACCTTTTAATTTACGGGAAAAAAAATTAATTAAAAAAAAGCCTTGCCTTTGCCTTTTTATTAACTTTTTCCCCCGTAAATTAAAAGGTTTTCTTTTAGAATTTTACCTCCATATCAACAAAAACATTTATAAAGTAGCTGAAATTTTGCTGTAGCTGAAATGCAAAAAAATCCAAGAGAAAATAATTTAAATGAATATTTCTAAGTGCGCCGCTTTTCTTGCTGTGCAGTGTATATCGAGTGAATATAAAATAAAATTCTGTAAGCTATTTGCAGCGGTTTTTTTTATATATTAGAAACACTATTTCACATAAAAAATTAACTTTATAATAATATATATGGCTGCCTAATATAAATAGCTCATGTTTATCTTTATCACTCACTGTCTTCACATGAGGTAGAATCGAAATAATATCCGAAACTTCGCGGGTGGTGGTTTAAATTTCGATTAAATTATAAAATTTAACATCATTGAACCTAAAAATTAATGAAAATTACACCTAATGATTTATTGTTGCTACTGAATATAAACTCATTATTTATAAAACAGAACTTAATAATTCTGTATTAACATTATTTAGGAGAGATTGCTAGAATAATTACAAATAACAGTCTTTTTTGTTCACAATAATTCAAAAAAACAACTGTAACAAAACACCAATATAACTTATTGCCCCATAAAACTGTCCCAGGTACTTGTTTGTTAATGTTGAGAACAGTATCCGGGGGAAGACGCGCTGCGTGAGTAAGACGATCTTGAAAGGCGTTATGACGTTGTTGCCACGATGTTGAATAAGTCGGGCATAGCGGTAGTCGCAAAATCGAGTGTACCGACCATTTAATGGGAAGCGGTTAGTCGCTTCTTTAGTGTATGTACATGATTACGCTTTTCCCTGATCTGGTTTTTCCAGTAGACTAGCAAGGTAATATGCCCATATGTCTGATCTTGTCATACGAACAACCATGGATCGCGCTGTCTCTGAAACCATTATACGGTTCGGTATTTGCCCAAGACGGTTGATGATGGTGAGAAGGTCCCGCCCTTCCACGCACCATTGGAATCCCTCGCCATTTTTACTGTTAAGGTGGTGGCATGCATTTCTGGCCTGTACCTAAATAATGGGATTTAACCTGTGTTTTGGAGACACGACCGTCTATAGGCCACCCACATGATTATTTTTCAACATTTATTAATTTTTACTTTTACATTTTTATGATGTGAGTGGAGGATCAGGAATTCGTATGCAGAAAAGGAATTGGTAGGTGTGCGGCTGCAGTTGACTTTTTAAGTCAGGAACTATGCCGATATTCACCTGGAGTTCATGAAGGGAAACTGCAGAAGACCTTCACAAGCACAGCCGGTTATTTCGTTCTTGTTCATACGCCGACAATTTATGCCGGCGTCGGGATTCGAACCCCAAACCTCCCAGTTCCAAGTAGAAACAACGCCTTAACAAACGCGGCTACTTGCTTGTATCTAGATATGTGTCTGTCGTCACGTGCCAGTCGACCCTCTAGTGAGCCATTCAGATAGATGGTAAGTATTTCCACTGCTGGATCGGAACCGATTCAAAGTCTCTCAACGCGTCTCGAGCAAGATCAACAGTCTTGATGCGTGGATCACTGTGTTTTTGTCTGCATAATTGGCTATTGATAAAATATTTGATAAATATGACGAGGATTTACTAGATAAATATGACTCAATGATAATTTAATTAAATTAAATACAGATATGAAAAAATTAACTCGTCAACCAGGAATCGAACCTCGGGCCTCTGGATAACTAGTCCAGTATGCTTCCGCTACACCAAAGACGATTGTGACGTGATAGCCAACTTTTTCATATTATTCTAAATTTTTTTTTATATTTAGACAGTACTACTTCTGTTGAAGTGACTTGTTTATTTAATATTTGTTTATTTGTGTATACTTTCGGGTCAACATAACGATGTTTGTCCAAATTCCTTTTGGTTACGTATGATAAACTGTAGAATACTTAAGCGTATACTCCGACAAATTTCATTGTCATTGAATTTTTAACTATATTAAATACTGATATGAAAAAATTAACTCGTCAACCAGGAATCGAACCTCGGGCCTCTGGATAACTAATCCAGTATGGTTCCGCTACACCAAAAACGATTGTGACGTGATAGCCATCTTTTTCATATTATTCTAAATTTTTTTTAAATTTTATTTAGACAGTACTACTTCTGTTGAAGTGATTTGTTTATTTAATATTTGTTTATTTGTGTATACTTTCGCGTCAACAGAATGATGTTTGTCCAAACTCCTTTCGGTTACGTATGATAAACTGTAGAAGACTTTAGCGTGTACTCCGACAAATTTTATTGTCGTTGAATTTTTAATAAAATTAAATACTGATATGAAAAAATTAACTCGTAGCGGAAGCAAACTGGACTACTTATCCAGAGGCCCAAGGTTCGATTCCTGGTTGACGAGTTAATTTTTTCATATCAGTATTTAATTTAAAAATTCAATGACAATGAAATTTGCCGAAGTATACGCTAAAGTCTTCCAAAGTTTATCATACGTAACCGAAAGGAATTTGGACAAGCATCGTTATGTTGACGCGAAAGTATACACAAATAAACAAATATTAAATAAACAAATCACTTCAACAGAAGTAGTACTGTCTAAATAAAATTTAAAAAAATTTAGAATAATATGAAAAAGTTGGCTATCACGTCACAATCGTCTTTGGTGTAGCGGAAGCATACTGGACTAGTTATCCAGAGGCCCGAGGTTCGATTCCTGGTCGACGAGTTAATTTTTTCATATCAGTATTTAATTTAAGTAAAAATTCAATGACAATGAAATTTGTCGTAGTATACGCTAAAGTCTTCTACAGTTTATCATACGTAACCGAAAGGTATTTGGACAAACATTGTTATGTTGACGCGAAAGTATACACAAATAAACAAATATTATATGACTCAATGAGTTTGTAACATTGACCGCGAATACCATATGCATAAATTTTAGACCGCAATAATTTATGATTCACACGATCAAAAGCCTTAGACAGATCAAGAAATAGAGCAGCTACTTTAAACCCTTCATTAACTTTCATAAGAATATGATCTGTGACGGCAAAAATTACATTTGTAGTGCTTATATTTTCTCTATAACCAAATTGATCAGGAATCAAAATGTTAAACTTAGTAAGAAATTTTGTGATTTTATTACATATAACTCTTTCTAAAATTTTGCTAAAAACCGGTAGACAAGATATTGGCCTAAAGTTACTGATATCCATGTTATTAAGTTTTTTTGGCAGGTTCTCTTGCCACGATCTGGAAAAATTCTCTCATTCAACATACAATTTATTATTTCGACTAAAGGAGTCAACAAGTGCTGTGAAACCGACTTTTAAATATTACTTGAAACGCCCAAGTAGTCCATTGACTCTTTACATTTCATATTTTGAATAATTTTATGAACTTCACGGGTGCTAGTTTCGTCAATACAAATTCCAATTCCAGTTTTTTCAAAATTTCCAATTCCAATTATATTTTTAGCATTATTATCAGAACAAATGTCCGAACCTAAATTAAGAAAATGCTCATTTAATATATTAACAATTATGTAAAAAATACAAGCGAATATATAAGAAGGTATTTATATTACTAAGACAAAAAAAATTTCATTGGCCAATAAATTAAAGAATTCTAATAATAATCCTAAATTCGTATGGAACATAATTAAGACTGAAACATCTACATTTTGAACAATAAAAATCCTTTAAAAAAACCGTTAGTTTTCTATTAACAGATCTATATCAAACTACATCTATATAACAGATATAGTTTGCAATATGGAGAAATCGCGAAATATTATAGAGTGAAATTACCATGCACCTAAGTTATCGTACTTTATTACATAAGCGCTTGCATAGTAAAATTACCCTTGAAAGAAAATATATATGTGCCTCACGAAATACGCCGTCAAGTAATTCATCAGTCAATTTACATTTTGTTATCATCATCCCAATAACCAAAATGAATTTGTGCAGTATTATGGACCACACAAGTTCATGTCATTTTTAACATTTTATTATTGATTTGTGCCTTATTGATTCGGTTTTTTAAGAAAATGCTTCGGTTAGAAATTGTTTACATGAAATATATTAACAATTTTTATTGGAATTTTTTTTTTCGAAAATTTAATGAGTAAGGTACAAATCAACTATAAAATTTAAAAAAAATATATAAAATTCAGAGGTCAAGTGTACATAAAATTCTTAATTATTCAGCCTTCCATGTTTAGATTCATAACTAATTGTTGACATTGGTTGGTATACCTCTATACATCTATGTTATTATTTCAATAATACTATTGTTCATGTTCTTATTGTAGTATGTAGATGTATAAATTCATCAGGCACTGATCGTAAATTCTATTCGCATATTCTTGTTACATCATTGTGGTTTGTAACATAAATTATATTAAAAGTAAATAAAGCCATATAATATCTAATAATAGTACATATTATGTTATTTTGGTGAAAAATACAATGCTTTGTTAGCTTGATTTTTTTTAAATAAAGTGATTTGTTTGTTAGGTGTGTGTTTTGTGATTGAAATTGTTACAAAGAAGAATTTATATCAAAACAAGGGAGTCAAGTATTGATGACACATTGAAACAGTTTTCTAAAATTTTTACGATTTGAGGCAAGCGAAATATCTAGTTATTAAAAAACTGAATGTGGCTCGTGTCTCATTCAACTACTTAGATTGATTTTATACAATATGTATACAAAAAATATGTACGAATTTATTTATTTTCTTTGACATCAAATATTTGAAAAATCATACACATATTGGATAGAGATCACACCACGAATAAGTGCTATAAGTATTTATAGCATCTGGTGGCTAAGAAGTAGGGCACTAGTTCGGAAAACTGAACAAGTGTATTATTTTCCATATCAAATATTTGATGCCAAAGTAACTAAATACTAGGTACTTCGGTTAGTATAACAAAACATCACAGGCAACCAGAGTATAAATGTCAAACATAGGAAGAACATTAGTAGTATTAGTAGCAGAACGGAGGCCGAAGCCTAGCAAGTTTTAAAAAAAAAAAAAAATTAAAAAAAAACATTTTATTTAACTTTTAAAAAAAAATTTAAAAAAAAAATTTTATTTAACTTTTAAATATAAACATTTGTATTATTATTTTTAAGAAAATAATCAGAATGAAGAAAAATAATTTCCTGATATTTCAGCAAACAAGAAATAAATCCTCCTAAAGTCGTATGGAACATTATTAAGACTGAAACATCAAACAGAATTAAGTGCATTCAAAATATATGTGTTAATAATATTGAAATAGACATCGGGTCGTTTATTTCAATATTTTTAACACATATATTTTGAATGCACTTAATTCTGTTTGATGTTTCAGTCTTAATAATGTTCCATACGACTTTAGGAGGATTTATTTCTTGTTTGCTGAAATATCAGAAAATTATTTTTCTTCATTCTGATTATTTTCTTAAAAATAATAATACAAATGTTTATATTTAAAAGTTAAATAAAATTTTTTTTAAAATTAATGGTAAATACTTATCATTAATAAAACGTGCTGTTGAATTACGTAAAAACGACAAACAAGAAAGTGTCACTAATATAATTTTTGAATAACAAAATGGATAAATAGTTATTTAAAAAAATAGTTATTTAAATTTAATAATCGATTATCAAAACATTTCTCTTTCAAATTATAAAAAGAAATGTTTTCCAATATTTTACAAACCACAATAAAAAAAATAAAAAATCGTCGAACTAATAATTACATTAAATCACACAACCGGCCAGTTCAGAAGTCACGATGCGAATGACGAAACCCACTCCCATATGAAGTTACGATGAATGCGTATGAGAGTGGGCTTCACTCGTCAGGCTTCTCTCGCCAGGTGGGTAAAATTTCTTTGTAAAACAGACAGGTTATGGCAGGAGACGGAGACAACTGAGTACAATTTGGTAATTAGAATCATGGGCCCGGTTCTTAGCGTTGTCTGTAACATAATGCAGGTGGCGTGTAGAGTTCTAGAAGACTGGTTTAGGGAAAGCAGTCTCTCTGTAAACCCGAATAAAACTAATATGATCCTGTTCAGTCAACGGAGGAAGGCTGAAGGTAATAAAACAACACTGATATGTGGAAAACCACTAGCATTTGTGCTAGAAGTAACGTACCTGGGGGTGATATTAGATAACAAGCTAAGGTGGGAGGTACATGTTAAATCGGTGTGCCGAGTGATTGACGATGACAATTGTGCCGAGTGATAGGAAGGACCTTAGGTTTCACACCTCGGGTCCTATATTGGCTGTATACGGCCGTAACTAGACCACGGATCCAACATGCAGCAATGGTGTGGTAGTCAACTGTGCGCCGTAAAAACACATCGTTGGCGTTAAGTAAAATTCAAAGGCTAGTATGCATTGCCATCGCAGTATCAATGAGAACCGCTTCCACTGCCGCGCTCGAAGGTATTATGGCCCTAGCATCTCTTGACCTGTATATTGAGAAGAAAAACCTTTCGCTACCCACCTATTAAAAAGCCGGAAAGAGAAATTTCTCTTTCATGCCTGAAAATGACCAAAGCAAGTGGCAGCCTTAGACTTCATACGTAATACAAGCTCTCTAACCCGGATAGAGAAAAGTGAACGAAAGAGACTATGGCAACTAACAATGGAAGGATATAGTAGACTGCAAACAGGCCATACAAACGATATCCAGATATAATGCCGCGAGGTCAACCTAGCTCACTGGCAAAAACCGGAAAGAGATAAACTTCCAGGTTGGGGTGCTTAGCGGTCATCGCAGGCTCAAAAGGCATCAATCTCTCATGAAGCTAGAGGAGAGTGCGATCTGTCTTGACTGTGACAAGGTGGCAAATACTCCGTTCCACCTTCTGGAAACATGTCTTTACAGAGCCAGTATGAGGTATCTAGCCTTTAGCTCAACCGAATTGGAGGAATCTGAGGTAAAACAATTAACAAGAAGCACTGTCCTATGATTTGCAAAGAAGGCAGCTAGGTTCGACAATAATCAAAGGGCTAAAGGAAATGAACCAAACGTGATGGAGGATGGAAGAGTATGAGAGAATGGGTTTCTTAGGAGTCGGTAAAACGCCTAGAAAGGTTTACATGCTAGGCTTCGGCCTCCGTTCTGCTACTAATACTACTAATGTTCTTCCTATGTTTGACATTTATACTCTGGTTGCCTGTGATGTTTTGTTATACTAACCGAAGTACCTAGTATTTAGTTACTTTGGCATCAAATATTTGATATGGAAAATAATACACTTGTTCAGTTTTCCGAACTAGTGCCCTACTTCTTAGCCACCAGATGCTATAAATACTTATAGCACTTATTCGTGGTGTGATCTCTATCCAAGATGTGTATGATTTTTCAAATATTTGATGTCAAAGAAAATAAATAAATTCGTACATATTTTTTGTATACATATTGTATAAAATCAATCTAAGTAGTTGAATGAGACACGAGCCACATTCAGTTTTTTAATAACTAGATATTTCGCTTGCCTCAAATCGTAAAAATTTTAGAAAACTGTTTCAATGTGTCATCAATACTTGACTCCCTTGTTTTGATATAAATTCTTCTTTGTAACAATTTCAATCACAAAACACACACCTAACAAACAAATCACTTTATTTAAAAAAAATCAAGCTAACAAAGCATTGTATTTTTCACCAAAATAACATAATATGTACTATTATTAGATATTATATGGCTTTATTTACTTTTAATATAATTTATGTTACAAACCACAATGATGTAACAAGAATATGCGAATAGAATTTACGATCAGTGCCTGATGAATTTATACATCTACATACTACAATAAGAACATGAACAATAGTATTATTGAAATAATAACATAGATGTATAGAGGTATACCAACCAATGTCAACAATTAGTTATGAATCTAAACATGGAAGGCTGAATAATTAAGAATTTTATGTACACTTGACCTCTGAATTTTATATATTTTTTTTAAATTTTATAGTTGATTTGTACCTTACTCATTAAATTTTCGAAAAAAAAAATTCCAATAAAAATTGTTAATATATTTCATGTAAACAATTTCTAACCGAAGCATTTTCTTAAAAAACCGAATCAATAAGGCACAAATCAATAATAAAATGTTAAAAATGACATGAACTTGTGTGGTCCATAATACTGCACAAATTCATTTTGGTTATTGGGATGATGATAACAAAATGTAAATTGACTGATGAATTACTTGACGGCGTATTTCGTGAGGCACATATATATTTTCTTTCAAGGGTAATTTTACTATGCAAGCGCTTATGTAATAAAGTACGATAACTTAGGTGCAAGGTAATTTCACTCTATAATATTTCGCGATTTCTCCATATTGCAAACTATATCTGTTATATAGATGTAGTTTGATATAGATCTGTTAATAGAAAACTAACGGTTTTTTTAAATGATTTTTATTGTTCAAAATGTAGATTTTGAATTTATTCATCCATCAGCATTTTTTCCGGTGTTTCAGACCAACAAGGAACAGTACTAAGGAACAGTCAAAGAGTACAAATCATAATTTGAGCTACAGTATGGTTCTGTTTGAAAATTTACGGTTCTCTATGAAACTTTACTAGATTTACATCAAAAGTTAGCTAAATGTGAAACCAAATTTGACACATATAGTCTCGAAGTTGAAAACCTTATTCGTACAGTAATAGATAATGAGTAGTTGCTTACGTATTTAAATGACAAATTAAAGATTTATTTTAATAAAAGTACTGATTGTGCAGACCTCAAATGGAAACCTTGGTTATCAGGTATACTGTAACTCAAACTGAGATTAAAGACTTGCGTGGTACAGCAATTGATTTGCAAACTGTTGAGCCTCTACATATTGATAAAAATTCTGAGATTAGTTTTTGCGAGGTTGGCAAAAAATATAAAATAATGAACCTCATTATCTACCTGCTGAGGTAGTAAAACGTAAGATCAACAAGTCTTGAATAATTTTACACCTTTCACAAATGGTTGTCTCAACATAGTTCAAATCTGCCCTATCTGACTAAAAGCTGGACTACATAAAAGTGAACTAATAAAACATGATCGTGATTTTTTCTTATAACTTTGCCATGATATCGTCAAAGCTAGAGGCAAATTTTTCAGAAGCCTCAACTGAGGGGGGGGGGAGTGTAGGTGAGGGGTCAAACGTAGAATTGATATAAAGAAAATGTCCCTAGAAGTGTAGGTGGAGGCCCAATCGCTCCCAGAAGCGGTAAATTGGTTAACGTTGAGTTGAAATTGAACTCATAAGACATAGTTCTGAAAATTTTTTACTGCAAGTTTACGATACAATTAGACTTTTTATAAATTTGCAGAAGTTTAAAGTGAGGCAAATGACCAAAAAATTTAACTTTCGCAAAAAATGTTTATGTATTAAACCATTATAAATTATTTAATAATATAATATATATTATTAAATATAATAATATATAATATAATATATAATAATAGATACATTATATATTTTATATTATATATATATATATATATATATATATATATATATATATATATGAATATATATATATATATATATATATATATATATATATATATATATATATATATATGTATATATATATATATATATATGTATATATATATATATATATATATATATATATATACAGTTTGGGTGGATAGGCCACACCTTAGAAAGGCCATGTAATACCAACAGCAGACAAGCCCTAGGCTGGAACTCCCAAGAAAGCAGAAAACGTGGAAGACCCAAGATAACCTGGAAGAGGACAGTGGAAAAAGACGTAGAAGAAAAACCGAGTATGGTGAAAGGCATCTGTTGCAGCCCTACGTCCTCCAAGGGAATACAGGAATTAATATATATATATATATATATATATATATATATAAGTTATAGATTCTAGTATGGGAAACCCAATACTAAATAATAAAACTCGCGTACATGTGGTCAGCATTTCCTGTCAAACATCGATCAACGTGGCCTTCCACATTCCATAACGAAACATTTAGTACAATAAAAATCAGACCCTTACCCGAACAACATCAAATAATTAAAACTGTAACAAACATAATCCTGTATAATCATTAACATTTTCTATTTCTACAAAAACCTTGCAACCGCATAGAACACACCTACATATGCCCTCCATATAAATTACAAGAAACCAGCTCAAACCAATGCTAGATCCAAATATTAGAAAACAAACCAGCCAAATGCACACTTCATCGAACTATGGAGGAAGACTTCGTAGAAGAAATCGAAACCAATCACATCATAGTATCATCAAGCAATCCTGTTAACATCACTATTAATTGTGGGAAAAATATAACCAACTTCATCGGAAAACTCAACATAATATTACATGAATGCCAACTAACTATTAATCAAATCAAATATGGAACTTTATTAACCTCAACTCACAACATCGTGTTGGAACAAATAATGTATAATGTCATCAACATAACGAATATATCGAAGGACATTCATCTGGATTTATTGAAAGTGAAACACTTGGAAAACACAAAAGAACTCCAATCATTGAAGGATCAACATTCTATGCACTCCGGTGTTTGGACAGTAACAACTTTTATTTCTATGATTTGTTTAATTCTATACTTTAAGTTTAGAAAATTTAGAAAG
Source organism: Nineta flava (assembly GCA_963920215.1). Classification (NCBI taxonomy): domain Eukaryota; kingdom Metazoa; phylum Arthropoda; class Insecta; order Neuroptera; family Chrysopidae; genus Nineta; species Nineta flava. Next base: position 58,272,852 of record OY986042.1, on the reverse strand, counting down.
ATTAAAAATGCACCAGTGAAAACCATGGTTAGACGTACATCATCAGCGCCTGCAGTCGTCCAACTTCCTTCTGAAGTTAGACTTCATTCTTAAGGACGGAAGAGTTATAGATTCTAGTTTAGGACACCCAATACTAAATAATAAAACTTGTGTTCATGTGGATCAGCATTTCCTGTCAAACATCGACCAACGTGAGAAAATTTTTTGCAAAAACACATACTAATCCAAAATTATTGTATATAAACCGAACATTTTGTTTGATTGATCACTTATTACTTTCTTGTACATAATCGCTGTTAGTTAACGTTTTGACAAGTATTTTAAACTTCGTTGTAATAATTCATATTTTTTGTAATAATTAATATTTTTAACAATTAACAATTGTAACAATTAAATATTTGTAACAATTAATATTTTAAATAAATAAATTTTTTTTTAAACATAAACTTCTACCGAGTTTATAACTGGCGCAGCCGCTAGGATTAGTTTGGAAAATACCTTACTAATTAGCGTCCATCGTAAAACTTTAACGTTAACATTAGAATCAGTGTTGTTAAGTATTACGAGTATCTATCAAGATTTTGGGACGCTCCTACGAACTAAACAAATTTGTTATACACTCGACGAAGTGGAAAGTTTTGTAAAATAATCTGGAAAATTTTGGAAAATTATCTGGAAAATTTACTAGAAATTATTTTTGAAAAAAAATTTGGCAATCGCTAACGGCAACATATTAACTCAGCTCAACACATTTTCGATGGTTTATCGAAAACTTAAGGTTAATCATCGAAACTAACAAGACATATGGTATTTTTCGACTTCAGCATTAACTCGTGAAGATTTGGAATCAGTGTCGACTAATATGTGGAAATTGTTCATAATTCTGTTGTAAGTACATACTTTTCTTAATTATTTTCATTTTCTATGCCTAGATCGCCATATCCTATTAGAAGAAATATTAATAAATCTAAAAGAAACGACGGTTTATCGTTTCTAAATAGAAATTACACGTCTAAGGGCGTATCGGACAGCGAAAATAATAATAGTAGTAATAAGTCATATAATTTAATAAATAATATAAAAATGAGTCCACCAAAATCTATTATGCAATCAACTCCATCCATAGAAACAGTAATCAAACATTTTCAAATTCCCGACGTAATAAAAACTATTATTATATTTGACGGAAATAAAAATAATTCATATAACTTTATAGATAGTGTAGATGTAGTTGTTAATCTACTATTTAAATTAGTGGATGAAAATATCAAAAACACATATTGCAATGAAATTAGGAAAAAAGTTATAGGACATGCAAACGACGTACTAAACCAGTACGGCAGGTTAAGTGATACAATTAAATCAACTCTCATATCACACTATGCAGACAAGAGGGACGAATTTAGTTTGACGCGCGACTTATATTCATTACAACAAGGTAATCAACCAGCCGAACTATTGTTTAGCAGTGTTAAGAAATTTTAGCTAGCATCATTAATAACGTTTCTCTTCAACCTGGAGACGAAGCATCTAAGAATGCTAAAATTATTTACTATAGAAAGGTAGCACTTGATTGTGTCCTCATAGGGCTTGATAGAAATATAGGTAACATTGTAGTCTTCTCCCAAAGACTTGGGAGATGCATGGCAACGCGTGAAGACGGAGCAAAATGTTTTCTATAAACAATCGCAGCACCTGATCGAAAAATAGTCCCGACACAAGAAATACAACAACCTAGAAAAATAACACGACACATACCACCAAATTTTAACAATAGACCTTCTCCAAATGTTAATCAACATTGGCAAAACCCATTTGGTAACCATCAACGATTACATTATAGACCACCGCAATATAACAACCAAAAAAACAATAATCAACCAAATAAATCTAATTTTAGGACTAATCAAATTCATAATAGACCACAACAACACAACAACCAACCTTACAGATTTAAACCGGAACCTATGGACACGTCCTCGAATAATACTAGTCAGTATCATAACAATATGTTTATATCAACAGGACCCCCTAACTTTGTATCAAAAGAATTGTTTAACGTTGAAAACAATGACCAAGACAATACTATACACGATACAGGAACAACAGACACCTCATATTACTCAAATCAAAATGATTTTCAATTCTATGATCCACCTGATCAAGTTGAATTTAATCAACCTGATCTAAATGAAATCGAATACATTGAAGATCAGGATTTTCTGGCTACAGCCTCGAATCCGCCGGTATCGTAGAGCTTAACTCACACCGATCAAACGGAGCCCTACCTTATATAATGATTCAAAACGGATTCCATAAAATGAAATTTCTTATTGACACTGGAGCAGACAATAATTTTATCGACTCAAAACACGTAACCGACTTAAAATTAATACCTACGAACACTAACGTGAAAACAGCATTACAGACTCACAAGATTTCAAATAAAGTAAAAGTAAAATACCTTAAGGAATTAAATAACCATGTACCTTTAGAATTTTTAGTATTTAAATTCCATTACTACTTTGACGGAATCAATGGGAGTCAGACACTACGAGACCTTCAAGCTAACATTAACTATAACCACCATTCAATTAATTTCGGAAATGTAACAAACAAATTATACTATAAACCCTGTACGACCCCACAGATACATACTTTAGAAGCATACGAACAAAAATTTATAATAGTCCCCACTCTAATAAATAATTGCGACATACTCTTACCACAAATTAAACTCATCCAGAACGTACATACAGTAAGTGGTATATACCAAGCAAAGGACTTATTCGCAAAAGTTTTTATAACAAATGAAACTGATTCGCCACAAACAATAATAATTTCACAACCGTTAAACAGTGAATCGCTCACTAATTATCACGAATTATAAAACATTAATTCAGATTCAATGGAAGTTGAATATTCAGATAATTACGATTTTGTTATGAAAAATATCCGAATGAAACACCTAAATAAAGAAGAAGAAGACGCTCTTATAAATACTTGTACTGACTACAGAGACATATTTTACACTTCCGACCAAAATATGACGTTTACATCTGATGTTAAACATTCTATTGTAACAAAAGATGAATTACCGATATACACGCGCTCATAACGATACCCCCATTGCCACAAAGAAGAAGTGACACGACAAATTAACGAGTTCTTAGAGAAAAATATAATTAGACCTTCTAATTCTCCATGGTCATCACCAATTTGGATTATCGCGAAGGAAGCTGATGCTTCGGGCAAAAACAAATGGAGATTAGTAGCCGATTATAGGAAACTAAACGAAAAGACAATAGACGACAGATACCCTTTACCCAACATATCTTACATACTAGACACGTTGGGTAAGTGTTGCTACTTTTCAAAGCTAGATCACGCATCAGGATTTCATCAGATCGAAATGGATCCTAAGAACATTGCAAAGACTGCATTTACAGTAGACAATGGACATTATGAGTATAAAAGAAAGACTTTTGGACATAAAAATGCCCCCGCTTCATTTCAACGCGTCATGGACAATATGTTGAGAGAATTCATCGGTAAAAACGTATTAGTTTATATGAAAGGATGAAAAATAATGATGTGGGTGGCCTCTGTTATAGACCGTCGTGTCTCGGAAACGGAGGTTAAACCCCATTATTATTATTATTATTATTATTATTATTATTAGTTTATATGGATGACATCATAATCTTTTCAACATCTCTCACCGAACATATCGAAATGTTACGGAAAGTTTTTGACAAATAAAGAAAACATAACTTTAAAACACAACTGGACAAATGCGAATTCTTACATAAAGAAATCGAATTTTTAGGGCATTTAGTGACCACAGACGTTATAAAACCTAACCCTGGAAAAATTGAAGCAATTAAAAAATTCCCTTTACCAAAAACTGTGGCAGAAATCAAGTCATTTCTCGGTTTTTTAGGCTACTACCGAAAGTTCATAAAGGACTTTGCAAAGATAACTAAACCTATGACACAATGTTTACATAAAAGCACAAAAATCGATACAAAAAATAAAGAGTACATCAAGTGTTTTGAATATTGTAATACTCTCCTCATCGGTGACCCTATATTACATATCCGGATTTTAACAAACCCGTTATACTCGCAAGGTACAGTTGGCAAACACGACAAACCTGTGTGTTACGCTTCACGTACACTCAATAAATCAGAACAAAACTATAGCACAATAGAAAAATAATTGTTAGCGATAGTATGGGCTTTCAAGCAATTCAGACCCAACTTATTCGGACAAAAATTCAACATACTGACAGACCATAAACCGTTGAAATGGGTTTTTTCTTTAAATGAGCGTAATTCAAAGTTGGTTAGATGGAAAAGCAAGCTTTTAGGTTATTAGATTACAACTTCGGCATTGACTATAAACCAGGAAAGTAAACTCTAACGCGGATGCACTTAGTCGTATACCCGCGGAACTCAATAATATTGATACTAGTTCACAAGATGCTGAAGCATCAACTGTACATTCAGCTCAGGAAAACATAAACGAAGGTATACGAATATCTGAACAAGCACTAAACGAATTTAGTAATCAAATAATTATCGATACCGGATTTAGGAACCAAATAAACACCGAATACCTATTCAAAACTTGCAAACGTTTGACGATAGAACTAGATAATACCCCGACAGAAAAACAATGCATTGAAATATTTAAAGAATATTTATCACCTAACAAATTAAATGCCGTCATGACTAATGACAATACATTTAAAGTATTCAATGAAACTCATGATAAATACTTCTCTAAATATAAAACTATCAGATGTACGATCCTACTAACGGACATTCAAACCCTAGAATAACAAAGAGAAATCATACGTAAATACCACGAACTATCGGTGCACAGAGGAATAGACGAGACACTAAACCACCTAAAAAGAACATATTATTTTGACAATATGAAGTTAAAAATCGGGACTTTCATTAATACTTGTGACATCTGTTTAAAATTTAAATACGAGAGACATCCACTGCATTTAAAACAGACACCGACCGAAATAGCCACCAAACCATTTGAAATACTTCATATGGACTTACTCCATATTGAAAAGTCTAATGTATTGACCATAATAGACATATTTAGTAAGAACGCAGAATGTTCTATCATCCCCTTTCGAAATTCAATTGAAGTATTTAAAATAGTTCGAAAATATATTGCAAGCTATGGTATACCGACTAAAATCATACACGATAATGGCAACAAATTCTCTTACTTACACATGAGAGAATTCCTCAAACTTTACGACATACAGAATCATACAACTGCTGCTAGAAGCTCTACGGGTAACTCACCAGTAGAAAAGCTACACAACACCATACTTGAAATTCTTAGAATACTAAAAAATAAAGAAAACTCACCTTAAGACGAATTATTAGATTTGACCATGATTACTTACAACAACTCTATCCACTCTTCAACAAAACTTACACCCTTCGAAATCATACGTGGAATTCGAGAAAAGACTATACTTAAACCGAACGATAACGCAATCACGGAATTTACGAATAAACAACGTGAGGAAATAAAAATTATACAAGAAATAATAGCGAAGCAAAGCGATAAAAACATACAAATTTTAGACACGAAAAACCAAGACAGATCAGATCCCCCTACCCTAGGACAGGATACCGTGTATATAAAAAATAATCAAAGAAATGCTAAACTACGACCACCATATGACAAAAAGAAAGTAACCAAAGAAACTAACTTAACATTCCACACAAATAACAAATTTAAGTACCACAAATCAAAGACTAAACCTAAAAGAAATCAATCTTTTTCAGGTGCCTGACACATTCCTCTCTTCCCCAACGTATAGAATACCACGACCTTACCCACACAAAAGGACTGTTAGCACTCAATCTAAGAGAAACTAAATTAACGTCACATTATAATAATTTAATCCACATAATTAATAGAACTAATATAAAGGAATCTTTAGAACATTAAAAAACTAATGTATTTAATGTTGATCTAAATATGACTTTATTTTATAATACTAATACCTTAAAATCCTTATACCACAAATTAGAGAGAGAAATAGAAAGTTTAGAACTGAAAACCTATAGATCAAAACGTGGCTTAATAGATGGCTTAGGCCATGCAATTAAAGAAATAACCAGTAAAATGGACCATAATGACGCGATAGAAATTAACAAGCTGATATAAGTATTAAAAAGTAGTCAATTACTAATCGAAGATAGCACAAATTCACAACATAAATTAAATACACAAATGATTGACCGATTTGACAATATAACCAAATTTATTAATACCGAACAGGCTAAACTTAAAATAGTTGTGGATGCAACTAAAGCTAATCCACTTTTCGAACACAAGTTCATTCACAAGTTATTCCAGCAGAAAACGTGGAAGACCCAAGATAACCTGGAAGAGGTCAGTCGAGAAAGACGTAGAAGGAAAACCTGGAGAGAAATAACTCCCATAAGGGAATACAGGAATTTATATATATATATATATATATATATATATATATATATATATATATATATATATAATATATATATATATATATATATATATATATATATATATATATATATATATTATATCCACTTTTCGAACACAAGTTCATTCACAAGTTATTCCAGCAGAAAACGTGGAAGACCCAAGATAACCTGGAAGAGGTCAGTCGAGAAAGACGTAGAAGGAAAACCTGGAGAGAAATAACTCCCATAAGGGAATACAGGAATTTATATATATATATATATATATATATATATAATATATATATATAATATATATATATATATATTCCTGTATTCCTGTATTCCCTTATGGGAGTTATTTCTCTCCAGGTTTTCCTTCTACGTCTTTCTCGACTGACCTCTTCCAGGTTATCTTGGGTCTTCCACGTTTTCTGCTGGAATAACTTGTGAATGAACTTGTGTTCGAAAAGTGGATATAATATATATATATATATATATATATATATATATATATATATATATATATATATATATATATATATATATTAGGAAAACCTGGAGAGAAATAACTCCCATAAGGGAATACAGGAATTTATATATATATATATATATATATATAATATATATATATAATATATATATATATATATTCCTGTATTCCTGTATTCCCTTATGGGAGTTATTTCTCTCCAGGTTTTCCTTCTACTAGGGGGACCCGTTAGGGTTCTAGGGGGACCCGTTGTCCACGATGTTGTTCAATTTAGTACTAGAAGTCCATTCCAGCAGAAAACGTGGAAGACCCAAGATAACCTGGAAGAGGTCAGTCGAGAAAGACGTAGAAGGAAAACCTGGAGAGAAATAACTCCCATAAGGGAATACAGGAATTTATATATATATATATATATATATATATATATATATATATATATATATATATATATATATATATATATATATAAGAAGATGATAAAAGCCATGACAAAACTAAATCTACCTAAAAAATTGGCCATATTGGTACAGATGACATTGCAGAATACATGGAGTAAGGTAACTTGGGAAGGGGGGATTTCTAATGAATTCTGTGTTAAAAAGGGATTAAGGCAGGGGGACCCGTTGTCCACGATGTTGTTCAATTTAGTACTAGAAGTCCATTCCAGCAGAAAACGTGGAAGACCCAAGATAACCTGGAAGAGGTCAGTCGAGAAAGACGTAGAAGGAAAACCTGGAGAGAAATAACTACCATAAGGGAATACAGGAATACAGGAATATATATATATATATATATATTATATATATATATATATATATATATATATATATATATATATATATATATATATATATATATATATATATATATATATATATAAATTCCTGTATTCCCTTATGGGAGTTATTTCTCTCCAGGTTTTCCTTCTACGTCTTTCTCGACTGACCTCTTCCAGGTTATCTTGGGTCTTCCACGTTTTCTGCTGGAATGGACTTCTAGTACTAAATTGAACAACATCGTGGACAACGGGTCCCCCTGCCTTAATCCCTTTTTAACACAGAATTCATTAGAAATCCCCCCTTCCCAAGTTACCTTACTCCATGTATTCTGCAATGTCATCTGTACCAATATGGCCAATTTTTTAGGTAGATTTAGTTTTGTCATGGCTTTTATCATCTTCTTATATATATATATATATATATATATATATATATATATATATATATATATATATATATATATATATATATATATATATATTTATATGCTACGAATATGGACATGAATGTCCATATTCGTAGCCCATTTCGTCAAACCTTTGCTTATTATTGCCTGGCATATTACTTTTTTCCATCATCGTTTCTATTTTGTACCTTCAACTGATCAGTCTCAATGTTCCATCTCCATTCTACATCACTGATTTTTAATCTTTGGTTCCCAACCTTGGCTTGATTTCCTTTTCTGTGCTCCTCTACCGCTTTTAATCTTGTGCGTCTTTGTATTTCTCTTTCCTTGACTGTCTGATCATTATTTATGAATATCTATTCCCCCCTTATTTCTCTTAATTTACTTTTCGATTTACCTTCAAGATTTTCAAATGAAATGAGGTATGTTGCCTTCCCTAGCCTGTTTGCAGCCATAATTGAGGTTTTGATAACAACACTCATGACATCCTTTAATGAATCCTTATTTTCGGTAGGTACCTCCAACCCTGAAACCACCACGTTATTTCGCCTTTTTTCCTAATCCCACTGCTCAGTTTTTATATTAGGTGTTGCCTAATTTTTCTTAACTTTCTCGTTCTCCACCTTTAAAATTTCATTTTCTTGCTTTATTTTACTATTATCTTCCTTCAATTCTTGCATCTCACGTCTCATTTCTTTTTGCTCTTCTTTCATTTGTCTAATATCCGATGATACCGTTTGTTACAATTTTAAAATATCATCTAGCTTTTTATCATTTCCCTGCATTTTCACGGGTGTTCTTGCTAATTTCTTGCTTAGTTTAAAGGGCCCCATGTCCTCTTCATTCCTTTCCCGCTTGTTTTCATCTGTTGAATAATCCTCCGTACTACTCATAATTTAAGTACGTCTCTGTTCGGATAATGTACAGCGCTAAAAAATACAACACCAGATCAACTCTTCGGAGTGAAGTTTTTTTATCAATACACCTTTATTTTGTTCACTTTATTACATATTAACTACTTTAATACTAATTAATTTCCTTTCGTTATATAAAATCGCGACTTCTTAAAATATTTATCTTACAATTTTAAGGTTATCCAACTGTCAAAATTAACAATTAGCCACAATAATAATTAATTCTCACAAAAAAAACTTTATATATTTCACTAATAACTCAATCACTAATTTACTTTCTATTACGTTTTCGTGGCACAGTAAGCTCAAAACTTTCCAATATTGATATAAATTTTGGAGTTATGTACCACAGTACTTTCATCCATTCATACCAGAACCGGACTCATGACTCACAGGTATTCACAAACAAATGTCTCAGAACAATATTCAATATACACTGGTCAGAAAGAATTACGAACAAGGAATTGATGAGGAGAGCAAGACAAAGTCCTATCAAGGAAACAATAAAGAGAAGAAAGTTTTAGTGGGTAGGCCACACCATAAGAAGGCCATGTAATACCATCAGCAGACAAGCCCTAGGCTGGAACTCCCAAGGAAGCAGAAAACGTGGAAGACCCAAGATATCCTGGAAGAGGTCAGTCGAGAAAGACGTAGAAGAAAAACCTGGAGAGAAATAACGCAAATGGAGGAAAATCGAGTACGGTGAAAGGCATCTGTTGCGGCCCTACGTCCCCCCCAAGGGAATACAGGAATTATTATTATATATATATATATATATATATATATATACATATCTAGAGCACGGTAGTGCGTAAGGCCGAGTTTAAGGGACACATTCGGACTTTTCACTAAAGTGCTTTAGGTGCTGTATCTTTTGAACGAAAAGAGCTACGGTGTAGATATTTCGAATATAGATACTTTAGGGAATTATAAGAAAAAATTTTTTCAATCAACGTTAATGAATTAACCGTTAAAAAAAGTTATTTCACTTCAAAAACGCAAAATTCGCGGGAACGCCCACAATTCTTGGTAACTAATAGATCAATATTCTACGATATTTCCAGATATGCTGTAAAATTGATATTTGGCATACAGGTAGCTGTACTACCCAAACCGTACGGAAAATTGTGAAAACTGGAAATTTGTATCGGAAAAGCGGAAAATTTAACATTTTTTTGTTTTACCTCCCGAAAAATCGAAAAAACACCCCCCAAAATTACGTTTTTCAGTTCTATACATGCTGAAATGATGGAATTTTCACCAATCGACCCGAAATAAAGTCAAATTAACAGATTACTTTGAAAAATTTCATTACCTATATCGCAAACCTCCGAAAATGGGAAAAAACACCCCTTAAACTGCCTTAAGGCATTTTGATCACACTAACAATTTGACCGCTTGAGAGTGATTTATATATTCTAAGGAAATTCGCTAAGTTGACGCAATTATCTTGAACCTGTTCCGCGTCGAATGGAAAAAACCCGATCTTTCTATCATGAATAGAAGTGAAAAGGTCAGTTTTAGGGATCTTTTTCTCATTTTCGGGGGGGGGGGGCGGTTGCGATGTAGGTAATGAAATTTTTCAAAAGTCTCATCTTTCTAGCATGTAAAGTACAGAAAAACGTTATTTTGGAGGAGGTTTTTCGGATTTTCCGAAGGGTTGCACTAAAAAAATTGAAGTTAACCGATTTTCTTCTTTCTTTTTCTTCTTTCTACTTTCATGCAAAATTTCGTTTTAGCGAATTTCCTGAAAGGAAATAGATCTATTGGTCTCGTAACAACATCAAAATTTTGCAAAAATTTTTTTCGAAAGTTCATCGATCATAGGTAATAGATGCCGAAAATCACCATCTGTAAAATTTATATATATATATATATATATATATATATATATATATATATATATATATATATATATATATATATATATATATGTATATATATATATATATATATATATATATATGTATATATATATATATATATATATATATGTATATGTATATGCAGAGTTCCATACCTACACTCTCAAAGCAGAAAAACATCACGCGTTCGTTCTGGGGGGACTTACCAGCGACATTGAAACGCACGAAATAAAAAATGACATCGAGGAAACCTACAAAATTAAAATAATGGATATCTTTAAAATTAAGAAAACAAGACGCCCTTTGTACATGGTCATCACTGACCAATTCATAACCATAAAATATCTAGAAACAAACATAAAATATGTATACAATACATGCATAGACTGGCAAAAACACTACAATAACAAAATTATAATACAATGCCACCGATTCCACCAGTGGAGACACGCCACAACAAACTGCAGGGCTCGCCCAGTGTGCCTGAAATGTGTAGGTTCTCACTGGAATCATTCACGAACGAACAGATGAAAACAAAAAAATGCTCAAATGTGCTAACTGCAACAGAAATCACCCAGCCAACTCCACCAAATGCCCTGAGTACATAAGAAAAGTTGAACAAATACAAAACCGACGCACAAATAACACAACGCAACACAGAAACACACAACAAAAACAAACATATATCAATCCACCTCCACCAACAATCAACGCTTGGAGCCAGGGCAACCCCCTGAGAAAACCTGGAAACCCAACATCAACAACAACGCCGCAAACTCCGATCCAAACAACACATGAAACGACTGGAAACAACGACTTCACCGAAATGGTAAGTGAGATGAATGAACTAAACAAACTAATTGACGTAACAAAAATGCTACAAGCTGTAAGAGACCTAAACAATGCTATATCCTTTCCTCTGTAGGAGATAAAGTACTAATAGTGGGAGACCTCAACGCACGACACACATCATGGAAAAATCACATCAACAATACAAATGGTCTCACACTATAAAGATACACAACAAATAGCATGATAATACAAATAGCATGATAATACAACATACCAAATATCCAACACACTTCCCCCAAGTCAATCCCAGCACACCCACCTACATAGATATAATAATCAATAAGAACATGAAAAACATTACAAACCCAATCTCAATACCAGCTCGTACTCAGATCATAATCCTCTCTTTTTCAAAATAAATAACATATACAAAGAAAAACACCTACATACAATAATTTCATTCAAAACCACTGATTGGGGAAAATACAGAGACTTTGATCAAAACATCAAAATCAATAAAAATATAAATAACCCTAACGAACTAGAAAATGAAGTCAAGAAGTTCACAAAAGCAATAGTAAAAACAAAAAACAAGCACACTAAAAAAGTCACAATAAATACACATAAGCACGAATTGACGGACAAAATAAAAACATTAATCAAACAAAGAAACAAACTTCGAAAATATCATCAAAAAACAAGACTGCCACAAACAAAAAACTTCATCAACCGACGCAACAGGACAATCAAGAACGAAATACGGACTCTCCTAAATCGCAACTGACAAGAAAAACTTAAAAAACTCACACCAAAAGACAACTCAATATGGCAGATGACTAAAATTCTAAAGAAGCCAATAAACCCATCCCTACCCTCTCCCAAAATAACATCACATACTACACCAATATAGAAAAATCCAACGCAATAACCAACAACTTAGAGCTCATACAATCCAAAAACGCCACATCCCCAATTGAGAACACAGTCCAAAACACAATCCAAGGCTTTCTACACAATCAAATTACAATAGATCCTCAAACAAAAGCAAAAATTCATACGTCCCCAAAAGAGATTAAAAAAATTATAAAAACCCTACCCAACAAACAAATCCCCTGGAACCGATGAAATAGACTACCGACTTATTAAAAACTTATATACTAACTCTCGGAAGCTTCCCCGACCAGTGGAAAAAAGCAACAATAATACCTATCCAAAAGCCAAACAAAGATCCCACAAACCCCACAAATTATCGACCAATCAGCCTACTCAGTACTATCTCCAAACTAACCGAAAAAATAATCTTAACCCGACTAAACTCCCATCATCGCCTTAACGAAGTAATAATAGATGAGCAATTTGGATTTCGCCCAGGCCACAGCACAAAAAATTGTTATATGTCACTATGATGAGACCAATAATTACATACGCTCCTGTGTGGGCTATTGATGCGTCTGTAACAACAACACTTAAAATACAGAGGCAACAAAATAGATGCCTACGGCTAGCATACAACAAAGACAGATACACCCGAACGAAAACATTACACCAACTAGCAAACATACCGACAATTTATGAATATATTAATGAACTCATAAACACTTCCTATAACAAATAAATAAAAAAAAGCAAACTGACAGAAAAATTGAAGAAAAGATGAAATGTTCATTCATCCCAAAAACCTTCGTAATAATACATTCATAAACTAATTCTTAAATTTTTACAACAAACAAAAAATAGTAAACAGATAGAAAACATGAAATATTCATTCTTGTCACTAATCATTGAAAATCACAAGGAAAAACAAAAACATCATACCCTTATACAACTACACCAATTAACCCAAAAATAAAACATGTTTTTTCCTCACTTTTCCTGTAAACCCTTAACTATCTAATCCCAAATCAAAATAAAATCCACAATAGAGTACCTCTTGCAACATAAATTATTTAAAGCACATCTGCAAAAACAATAAAAAATCTAAGGATGAAAGCAATACTTGCTAATAACCTTTAAAATAAAATCATACAGACTGTTCACATTGGCATATTTATTTATTGTTAAATTCCATGTATATTTTAATTTATTAAATAAAGATATTTTGTTATTATTATTAGTTCACGTCTGATCATTGAAGTTAAGCCACATTGGGCCCATTCAGTACTTGGATGGGTGACCGCTTGGACACACTGTGTGCAGTTGCCTTTTTTTGTTATTTTGTAAACATTAATTTATTAAATTCTCATTTTAACATTTTTATTATATTTTGCATTGGCCAATTATTATTTATTACTAGCATTACCCGTTGCAGCTTCGCCCGCAAAAATTTTGTAAAGCCCTTATAACCAAGTAACATAATATTATCTCCCTCATAATATTATCATAGTAACTATAAACTTTAATCGTTATTTTGGCAATTAATAAATTAATTTTTGGCAAAACTAAAGTCATATCAGATATTATATTTCATTTTGATCTCACGAAAATTATGACCGCTAGAGAGTGATTTATGTATTCTAAGGAAATTTGCTAAGTTGACGCAGCTCCTGCGTAACTAATTTTTTTTTCTATTACATACACTAATATTTACAATTAAAGATTGAAAATAAAATTCCTTGATATATCCCTGTACACATTAGAGTTTGAGCAAAAATGAAAAGGCTATGAATTGTAGCAAATTTGATTTTCTACAACTTTATTCTTTTCGCATTTGTCTATTGTTCTGATATTAAGAGAGATATTTTATATTTTGTGTTTTCTTCTTTCTACTTTCAGGCAAAATTTCGTTTTAGCGAATTTCCTGAAAGGAAATAGACCTATTGGTCTCTTTACCATCTGTAAAATTTATATATATATATATATGTATATATACATATATATATATATATATATATATATATATATATATATATATACACATATATATATATATATATATATATATATACATATATATATATATATATATATATATATATATATATATATATATATATATATATATATGTGTCTGTAATCACTCTAGCGGTGATTAGAATGGACCAATCGATCCCTAAAACTGACCTTTTCACTTCTATTCATGATAGAAAGATCGGGTTCAAGATAATTGCGGCAAACTTAGCGAATTTCCTTAGAATGCATAAATCACTCTCTAGCGGTCAAATTTTTAGTGTGATCAAAATGCCTTAAGGCAGTTTAAGGGGTGTTGTTTCCCATTTTCGGAGGTTTGCGATATAGGTAATGAAATTTTTCTAAGTAATCTGTTAATTTGACATTATTTCGGGTCGATTGATGAAAATTCCATCATTTCAGATGTATAGAACTGAAAAACGTAATTTTGGGGGGTGTTTTTTCGATTTTTCGGGAGGTAAAACAAAACAATGCTAAATTTCCCGCTTTTCCGATACAAATTTCCAGATTTCGTTTCATCTATTAGTTACCAAGAATTGTGGCCGTTCCCGCGAACTTTGCGTTTTTGAAGTCAAATAATTTTTATCTGTATTCGAAATATCAACACTGTAGCTCTTTTCGTTCAAAAGATACAGCACCTAAAGCACTGTAGTGAAAAGTCCGAATGTGTCCCTTAAACTCGGCCTTACGCACTACCGTGCTCTAGATATGTATACATATATATATATATATATATATATATATATATATATATATATATATATTAATTCCAGTATTCCCTTGGGGGGGACGTAGGGCCGCAACAGATGCCTTTCACCGTACTCGATTTTCCTCCATTTGCGTTATTTCTCTCCAGGTTTTTCTTCTACGTCTTTCTCGACTGACCTCTTCCAGGATATCTTGGGTTTTCCACGTTTTCTGCTTCCTTAGGAGTTCCAGCCTAAGGCTTGTCTGCTGATGGTATTACATGGCCTTCTTATGGTGTGGCCTACCCACCCAAACTTTCTTCTCTTTATTGTTTCCTTGATAGGACTTTGGCTTGCTCTCCTCATCAATTCCTTGTTCGTAATTCTTTCTGACCAGTGTGTATTGAATATTGTTCTGAGACATTTGTTTGTGAATACCTGTGAGTCATGAGTCCGGCTCTGGTATGAATGGATGAAAGTACTGTAGTACATAACTCCAAAATTTATATCAATATTGGAAAGTTTTGAGCTTACTGTGCCACGAAAACGTAATAGAAAGTAAATTAGTGATTGTGTTATTAGTGAAATATATAAAGTTTTTTTTGTGAGAATTAATTAATATTGTGGCTAATTATTAATTTTGACAGTTGGATAACCTTAAAATTGTAAGATAAATATTTTAAGAAGTCGCGATTAGTATTAAAGTAGTTAATATGTAATAAAGTGAACAAAATAAAGGTGTATTGATAAAAAATTTTCACTCCGAAGAGTTGATCTGGTGATGTATTTTTTAGCGCTGTACATTATCCGAACAGAGACGTACTTAAATTATGAGTAGTACGGAGGATTATTCAACAGATGAAAACAAGCGGGAAAGGAATGAAGAGGACATGGGACCCTTTAAACTAAGCAAGAAATTAGCAAGAACACCCGTGAAAATGCAGGAAAATGATAAAAAGCTAGATGATATTTTAAAATTGTTACAAACGGTATCATCGGATATTAGACAAATGAAAGAAGAGCAAAAAGAAATGAGACGTGAGATGCTAGAATTGAAGGAAGATATTAGTAAAATAAAGCAAGGAAATGAAATTTTAAAGGTGGAGAACGAGAAAGTTAAGAAAAATTTGGCAACACTTAATATAAAAACTGAGCAGTGGGATTAGGAAAAAAGGCGAAATAACGTGGTGGTTTCAGGGTTGGAGGTACCTACCGAAAATAAGGATTCATTAAAGGATGTCATGAGTGATGTTATCAAAACCTATATTAAGGCTGCAAACAGGCTAGGGAAGGCAACAGACCACATTTCATTTGTAAATTTTGAAGGTAAATCGAAAGTTATGGAAAATAAAAGTAAATTAAGAGAAATAAGGGGGGAATAGATATTCATAAATAATGACAGACAGTCAAGGAAAGAGAAATACAAAGACGCATAAGATTAAAAGCGGTAGAGGAGCACAGAAAAAGGAAATCAAGCCAAGGTTGGGAACCAAAGATTAAAAATCAGTGATGTAGAATGGAGATGGAACATTGAGACTGATCAGTTGAAGGTACAAAATAGAAACGATGATGGAAAAAAGTAATATGCCAGGCAATAATAAGCAAAGGTTCGACGAAATGGGCTACTCCACCATGGACCCATTTTGCCGAACCGAACATTTATGGGAAATTGTAAAAAAGGCGAAACAATAAAGAAAGGAAAAAGTATTAAAAAGAGGTAAAGGAAGCTTTCAGAGCTAGAAATGAGAATCGCTTCATGGAATGTTAAAAGTATTTTCGGAGATGGAGAAATCGAAAATTTGAAAAAAGTAATGGAAATGTACAAGATAGACATCTTAGCTTTACAAGAAAGTAAATTATTAGGGAACGATATTGTTAAACTCGGGAAACTCATCCTATTTAAAAGTGGAGGTGATAATAGAATGTTAGGCATGGGTTTCCTTCTAAATGAGAAAGCAAGGAAAGCAGTTGTGGATTTCGAAGCTCACTCGGACAGAATGGGTCGAATAAGGTTGAGTGGAAAATACAGAAAGATTTCTGTTATAAATATTCACGCACCATCCGAAGAAAAAGATATCGAGTCGAAGCAACTGTTTTATGGGGAACTACAAAATACCATTAATAAATTACCAAAGTACGATACGAAAATTATAATAAGAGATTGTAATGCTAAAATTGGAAAAGAGGCAATTTATAAAAGTGTAACAGGAGGTTAAAGTAATGACGAGTGTACTAATGAAAATGGAAAATGTGTTGTTGAATTTGCAAGAGAAAACAATACGAAAGTAATGAGCACTTACTTTGATCAAAAAAATACACATAAAGCAACGTGGATTTCGCCGGATGGAAAAATCTTAAATCAAATTGATCATATGCTAATAGAAGAGAGGCATATGACAATAGTAAAAAATGTAAGAAGTTACAGAGGAGCGGATGGTAATTCCGATCATTTTTTTGGTCATATCAAAACTAAAGCAGCGGCTTCCAAAAATTTAAAAGCACGTTAAGACGTTAACCAGGCTGAAGTATAATATCCCCAAGTTAAATAATAAAAATATCAGCTAACTTGAATAAGGAAAGTGAAGTGGAGGGCATTGAACAGAAGCGGCAAATGATGCAAACAGCAATAGTTAGTGCGGTAGAAGATGTGCTCGGATAAGATGTACCTGTAAAAGGAAAAAACTGGTTTGATGAGGAGTGCGAAAGGGCGCTGCGAGAAAGGAATAAGGCATCGGCAAGTTTGTGTAGCAATGACACAGCTTTAAATAAAGAACATTACTGTCACATGGAAAAAGAGGTAAAACGACTTTGTAGAGTAAAAAAAGAAAAGTTGAAAGGATTGAAGATAAATTTCGGCAAAATGAGATTAAAAACTTTTTTCATGAGATCAAGAAATGCAAGCCTATTAATTCAACAAATTCAGTTTACTATAAGGACAAGGACGGTGACTTAATTGGTGAAACATTTGGAAAATTAAATATGTGGCAAGAGTATTTTGAAGAGTTATTAAATGAGGAGGGGATAAGTGCTACACAATCAATCAGCAATCAAATTGAGGATACGGAAGTGATCCTGGAAGTTCCAACACTAAAGGAATTTGAAGAAATTGTTGCCTCACTAAAAAATAATAAATCTGCAGGGGAAAATGGTATCACACCGGAAATACTCAAATATGGGGGCCCATTATTGCACACGAAACTTTTTGAGCTTATCAAGCAAATCTGGGACGAAGCAAATATCCCTAAAAATTGGAGAGGATCGATCATATGTCCAATCTTTAAAAAAGGAAACAAACACATCTGCGATAATTATCGGGGGATCTCCCTTTTGGATGTAGTGTACAAAGTATTAGCCTAATTCATTCGAGCAAGGTTAAGTGTTTATGTGGATAATATCGTTGAAGAGTATCAAGGGGGCTTCAAAGGAAGATCAACGGTTGATAAAATTTTTACCGTGAAAGAGCTATTTAGTAGTAGCTATAATAGTAATCTCGAGCTTCATGTGCTTCTCATTGATTTTAAGCGAGCGTACGACACGATTATAAGAGAGAAGATGATAAAAGCCATGACAAAACTAAATCTACCTAAAAAATTGGCCATATTGGTACAGATGACATTGCAGAATACATGGAGTAAGGTAACTTGGGAAGGGGGGATTTCTAATGAATTCTGTGTTAAAAAGGGATTAAGGCAGGGGGACCCGTTGTCCACGATGTTGTTCAATTTAGTACTAGAAGTCATCATCAGGGAAAGTGGATTGCAGACAAAAGGCACTATTAACCACTTAAAGCATCAAATCGTAGCATTTGCAGATAATTTAGCTATTATGACCAGAAGCAAAGAACTACAGTTTACAACGTTTTTAAGAAGTTGGAACATATAGCTAAGCAATATGGGTTAACAGTAAATGAAAGGAAAACCAAATATGTTAAGCTGCGAAACAATTATGGCAACAATGATGGCAACAACAGAAAACGATCTGAAAATTCAAGCATCTGGGAAAACGTACTCCTTCCCAAATATTACAGAGTTTGAATACTTAGGTGTCTTAATTGTTTCCTTGATAGGACTTTGGCTTGCTCTCCTCATCAATTCCTTGTTCGTTATTCTTTCTGACCAGTGTATATTGAATATTGTTCTGAGACATTTGTTTGTGAATACCTGTAATTTATTTTCGATCGTTTTTGTCAATTTCCACGTCTGGCAACCATACTAAAGGACTGATTTTACAATGGTCTCGAATATTTTGAGTTTTGTATTCTCCTAATTTGGTTTGGTTTCCACACTGGAGCAAGCTGTGCAAACACTCCTTTGGCCTTCCTTATCCTGCAGGTGACATCTTCATCAGTTCCAGTTTCTTTAATAAGATTGGTTAGTTTAGTTGCCACTCCAAACCTGTCTAAAGCGTTCCATATGAACTCTCTCTTGATGGAATCAAAGCTTTTTTCAAAATCCACAAATGCCAAATATACTGGCGACTGGTAATCAGAGCATTGCGCTACTATTGTTCTTAGGGTGTTGATCATATCTATGGCAGAGAAATTTTTCCTAAAGCCAGCTCGTTCCCTCCACAATTTCGTCTTTATTGTCTCCTAGATCCTGTTTCAAACTATTGTAGTAAGAATTTTACTAGCAGCAGAGAGCAAGGTAATACCTCTCCAGTTTGAACATTCAGAGGCATCTCCGTCCTTAGGGATTTTTATTAACAGCCCTTTCTTCCAGTCGTTTGGTATTCTCTCCTTCTCTAATATGCTTTTCAGTAATTCATGGAGTATGTCTGCCGTTAGGTTAGGATTTGCATTAAACACGCCTGTGGTTATGCTGTCATCCCCTGGGCTTTTCTGTTCTAAATTTCTTTAAGTGCTGACACTATTCTTGCGTCTTCTTCAAATATCTGGTTTTCTATTTGTTCCTGATTTATATTTCTTGTTTCTTCCTCTTCAATCTCTATCTGTATATTGAGTATCTCTTCAAAGAACTTTTTCCATCTTTCCATTTGTTATGTTTCATTTACTATTGCTACTCCGTTTTTGTCCTAGATTGGCTACTTTGCTGTAAATTTTTTGTAGGCTAAAGTTTTGTTTATCTTGTATAGCTCCTTACTATTGCCTTGAGCAGCCGCTTTTTGAGCTTCCTTTGATAGGTTGTCTGCCCAAGCACGTTTATTGTTTCTGAAACTCCTTTGAACTTCTCTATGTTTAACATTGTAAGCTTCTGTAGTAGTAGTTATTTCTTCAATTCGATTTGCTTGGTTTTTCTTTTCCTGTAAACTTTTTCTCTCCTCGATCTTTTTCAAAGTCTCTTTTGAGATCCATGGCTTTTTCTTTCTCTTCTTATACCCTATGACCTCTTTGCCAACATCCATAAATTCTTTCTTCATTTGGTTCCATCTATTTTCGAAGTCGTCTGCCTGCACCTCTAATGTTGCGAATCTATTTTAGAGTTCCAGATTACACATCTGGGCTGTTTCCTTCTTCATGAGTGTATTTGAGTCCAACAACTTCAGCCTATTTTCTATTTGGGATTTTTGGGATGCTACTTTCAGTCTCACGTCTGCTGTTACTTGGTGGTGATCACTACCGCAGTCTGCCCCTCTTCTAGATCGGACATCTAGAAGGGATTATCTGCACTTCTGACTGACAGCAATATTGTCAATTTGGTTAGCTACTACTCCATTTGGTGCGTTTCCAGTTATTTTATGACATTTTTTGGGTGGGAATATCGTTTCTTCCACTATCAGTTCTCTGTCTCCACAGAATTTCACCAACCTACTCCCATTGTTGTTCATGGTACCGAGACCATGTTTATCGATTATCCGTTCAATTCCACTATTGTCTTTTCCGATTTTGGCATTCATGCCCCACATCAAGAAGACAGTGTCTTGTTTTTCGATCTTTCTACTTGCTGCCTCCAACTCTTCATAGAAAGTATTCTTTTCTTCGTCTGTTGCATCTTCGGTTGGAGCTTAGCATTGCATTATTGAGACATGTCTTACCTTGGTCTTGAACCGTGCAATGATTCTGTCTGAAATCGGTTTCCAATGACTGGGTGCTGATTTAACATTTGGGGTCATCAAAATTCCCACTTCCTCTCTTCTCGGAGCATCTTCGTTTGGAAGCCAAAACGAAGATATTTTGTATTATCCATACTCATATACTAATGTGAAAGTAACTCTGTTTGTTTGCTTCCTCTTGAGGACTAAACGGCTGAACGGATCGTAATGAAATTTGGCAAGGAAATAGATTATATCCTGGGCAAGGACATAGGCGATATTTTGTCTCAAAAAAATCTTGAAGGGAGTGAACATAAAAACAAATCCATGCAGTCGAACATAGAATCGCCTCTCTCTTTTTTTGGAGTCGGTTAAAATTTTGGTTGACTTTGTCATTTCCACGGAAACTATAGTTTTAAAAAATAACTATAAAATTATTTTATTAAAATATTGTTTCAATTTTGAAATGCCAATTTTGATTGTCGTTTCCATGATTTCTATCTATAAATCTTTATATTTCGTTGTATTTTGGCTATTAATACAATTACAATTTTACACAAAAATGTTATTTATAAATCTTTTACAGGTTACGAAAATTACGAATATTTGTTCGACGAGATTATTTAATAACAGTAAACGTTAAATAGATTTAATACATAAAACGATTACTAACAATAATAATTCAACACGAAATATTATAATAATTAACAAAAATACGTACAACAATATATATAATTTAATATACAATGAAATGATTCCTAAGGACAGATTGAAATTTAATAAATTTCCCGAGATAGGACTTTATTACCATTGCAGGTCAAAGAAAAAATGCAAGAGAGAGTATTTTTACGATTTTTAAAAAAAGGTAACTTCTGGATTTGGTATTACTCCATAAATTTCAGACAGTTGAATTCATCTTTTAGATTCGAAACCAATATAACAATACCCGAATTAATGAAACTCCGAAATAGAGATTAAACTACACATGACATTGAAAATCAAAACGTCAGTTTGATTTATTAACCCAAATGAAACATAATAATAATTATTGCCTTGCATCATTACACATTCAACGTAAACAATTTTCTGGGAGAAAATTTTTGAAAAAAAAATTGACGTTCCCCATTTATTTTAAGAAGTGCGCATATTTGTTCCGCTTTGATAGCTTATTAATTTCAGATCAGATGGATATCAATTGATATATATAAATATTTATATATATATATATATATATATATATATATATATATATTTATATATATATATATATATATATATATATATAATTTTTATATATATATTTATTTATTTATTTATTTATATATATATATTTATTTATTTATATATATATATATAAATATATATATATATATATATATATATATATATATATATATATATATATATATATATATCAATATATATCAATAAGGCTGCCATTTTGGATTTTTGTTTGAAACAAGTATACTTGACAGGAGATATTAAAATTAAATTAAATTTAGAGATGAAAAATAAATTAAGGACGTTCATCTATGAAGATTGGTAGTAGATAAAAAATATTTGTTTAGTGAATTGAATAGCTCAATTCAGTAGTTATCCTCCCTCAAAAATTAAACACCTGTTGACGATCTTTTCAAAGAGTAATTATCGATTAAAAATCAAACTTTGAACACAGCGTCTTATGCAGAACATAATTTTCTTTGTACTTAAAATTAGAATAACTATATTATTAAAGTAGCCACCATAATGATTAATGTTTATAAATATTCTTTGATATATGCAGTTTATATAATTGCATTAAAAAAATGGTGTTGACGAACATTTGCATTAATTATTTAATAAAATTAAAACTTTTTTGTTAGGTTTGTTTTTGCCACCATATTTTGAAAACTGGCGACCACACACACTAAAATAATATACACATACACACAAATATAAAAAATAGTTTACTGTCATAACTGTCACATTAAGTCAAATTAATTTCTAATTTACAATTTCCTGGTATTTTCCAATAAATACTTTTAAAATATTTAGGACAAATAAAAAAGGTTATAAATCGTTGTAACATTATTGACATACTTTACACCTTTTTTAAAATCCTAAATAAATTTTATTAAAGAAAGTACTCATTTGACTTCAGCGTAGCAACTGAACGTCCTTAAAGAAATACTATTATAAAATGCATGATGATGAATGCAAATGTAGCATTGTTACATTATGTTCTTAAATGAGACTAAAGGTAATTTTTTTTTTTAAATATTTATTTCAACCATGCAAATTTTATGCACTGAATATAAACTTTTCCTTAAAGTTTGATGGATACAGTTACACCTCTACCCGACGACGTCATCACCAGCTTAACTATTGTTTATTAACACGGGGATTGTAGCATGCAGCAATACCTCTATTCAATTCGCAATCGAAAAAGTCTTGAAGTTATGCAGCCTGCATTACATTTGAGATGTTAACACAGTGGAATCGAATTATGAACCGCTGGATACTTGTATAGCCATCTGTTGAGACTCTGATTACATGGGGTTTGGCCCTTTGCTAAGTACCATAGCATGCAGAGCACGTTGAATGTCTATATATATACGTTCATTTACCGTTCAATCTGACAAGAAGCCATCCATATTGGACAAATTGTGAATTGGGTGATAGAATTATCAACACTATTGGAGTATTATAAAACGTTTTATTTAACTATTTTCTTTGGTTAAACCGTGTAAAATGTTTATACAATATACAATGCAAGGTAAGTAAAAATAAAATTATAAAGAAATTAAATGAATAGGCATTAGCTTACAAAATAATGTATTCTATCAGTAAAAATAAACCAAACTATCAACTTTCACTACAATCCTCAGTGAAATATCTAATAGTTTCTATATGAGTTGATTATTATTAAAAATGTAACTGAAATGAATCTTTAACTACAAATTAGCGTTGTTCATTATTATAAAATGTTAATTTTGAAACAACGCACACTCCAATGTGGGAATATTGGGATATTAGTCTATTCTTTCGTATATTATTTAAAACACAAAAACGACAAACTGTAAGATTTGTGTGTGACCACACACCGTTGTGGTGAAACGGTAGATCGGATCTCGGATGTCGCACGGTTCGTAGGGTATATCGGAAATCCCAAAGGGTCCTTCCTACGCGAAAAACTGTGCTGTATTCTATCAAATCTACTCAGGACACGAGGGTCGAGGACGTGAGGGTTGCCCTACGTCGTGCACTTGGGAGTCGCGACGTCCAACGAGGACTGTCTCCACCCAATGTTTCGTAAACTTAGTTTACGGGACGTAGGTATGAGCGACGTGGTTTCACTGATCCTCTACGAATCGTTGCGGTGACGATGTCCGATCTACCGATTGGTCTCTTTGTATGTTTTATGGGGTCTAATAAATAATTGTTTGTCCAGGTGTAAACCTCCAACTGATAGTACTCGGGTCGACAGAAAGAGATGATACGATGTGTTGGGGATTGGGTTCGTGAAAAATCCTACGATTTCAGGAAAACATACCTATGAGAGCGTTGCAGCAGCGCTAGGACGCCAAAGAAATACCTTCCGCACCGAGTTGAACGAGGTAGGTGACGGCACTGTTGAGACATGTTGAGTGTTGTTGCGGCAAGTCCATTCAGGTAACACACCAGAAGATGTTGGATTCTGGTTTTGTACGCCTTCGTAATAAATGCTATCCTCGGTTATTACTAACCGTAGCGTCTTGTGTTGAATGGATATCGTGGCTTATTTATTAGCGGTATTAGAGCCCGTATCCAAATTGATGTCGCTGGTTATCCAGTGACTGTATCGTGTTCAAACTAGAACCGTATAGTTGATTACTTAATAGTAAATGAATTTCAAAAAAAAACAAAGTGTATAACGCGTTATAGGACGAAGTCAACTAGCTCGAACTCTGATATATAATGAATGTTTTTTCTTTTAATAATTTGTTTTTGTCCCTCGTCTCGATTCCAACAACATCCTACACGTCTCAACTGTTTCTGGTGGAATAATGTCACCCGACATTATTCTTCAATCAACCTCCGTATAATTTATTTCAGTTAAACATGGAATGGCTTGTTTGTACGGTAGCATTTGTGAGGTATTTCGCGTGTCAGCGTCCACAACTCAAACCAGGGGGTGCCAACTTAATCGTAGTATTTTTTTAAACTAGTTTTTAGATTTTTTAAATTAGTTTTTAGGTTTTTAAATTAATTTTAAGTTTTTTATATTTTTTCTTGTATTTTAATATAGTTCTTAGGTTTTTTAAAATTAGTTTTTAGATTTTTAAACTAGTTTTATAGATTTGCTTTTATTTTAATTGTTTCACCTCTCTCTCTCTCTCTCTCTATATCTATTTTATTGCTTTTTTGTTTTTAATTTGAACTTTGAATCAATGAAATCTGGCCCCAACAATCAGTTTATAATTTACAATTATTGAATTGTCCGGAGTCGTACTTTGGACCATTAATAAATGGTTCAGGATAATACTCCTTCAAATGTTCCAAGTGTGCTCGTGAGATTTTGTTCGACGTGGGGTCTCTTAACTGGACCGTAACGGGTGTTAAAAATCGTACGATTTCTTTTGGTCCAGTAAATTGGGGAAGTAGTTTTTTATTGTGGTCAAAGTCCGTCATCCGAAAAGATTGTTGCAGAACTAGGTCGCCTATTTGATAAGGTTCACCTTCAGTGAAGGTTCTTTCAAAAATCTTCTTTCGTCGATCTCGCGCTTTTGTCAAAGCGGCTACCACTTCTTTCATAATGACACGATGTTTTACACGATTCTTTAGTACACATTTACGATTTCAGACACGTCCCATTATCCATTGGTCTCCTAAGCTGCGTCCCAAGGAAAATCTCGGCAGGAGTAATGCCAGTGCTCTGGTGAACTGAATTATTCAAACTGAAGATCTGTTTAAGAAAAGTGTCCCATTTTGAATGAGATGGAGCACTAGTTTTTACAAGGATCTTTAGATTGTTAACGCGATTTCGGTTAACCCTTTCTGAAGCGATTGCCGCTGGTCAATATGGTGAAGTGAATACTAGAAATATGAAGTGAATAAGACGAATACCGAAAGCCATACAGTGAGTTTTAAAAATGAGAATTTTAAAAGTTTGATGATTATCACTGATCAGTTTACGGCAAGTTCCAAACCTCGACCACACTTCTAATAATTTCTTTAGGGTAGCATTTGCCGAATTTCTCGTTAACGAAAACATTTCTGTCCACTTCGAATAACAGATGAACAATAGATGATCATCTGCCTGACCTTTAGAGGGACGTACACTCTCGTATGGTTTCTCTTACCCACTATCTTCACGAGCAGACCGTTCTTTACCTCGTAACCTTTAACACCATTTCCAGAATTCAATTTTTGAATCATATCCCGGGCAAAGTCGTCCTGCTTTTGGTGTTCCGATAGTGAAGTAAAAACTTCTGGTACGTCTTTCAGATTATTTAATTTGTCATAATTGGGGTAGTTTTGTAGATCATCGTTTGCATCATCCTCTACATCAAAGCGCCACTCAAACCGTCAGCCATGATCAAATTTCAAGAGACCATCTAGCTACCTTACTTATCTTCCGCATATTAGCTGCCAACCAGACAACGGCACAATTGTCGACTTCGGCAATAAAGAGATGTCCGATGATATAATCGTGGAAGCATCTCAGAGCTATCACCAAAGCAAGCATTTCCCTTTCATAAATGCAGTATTTTTTTTCTGCGTCGGAAAATTTCTTGCTGGTGAGAGCTATTTTATTTCCCACACTCCGATTCTATTTTAATGCCTTCTTCAAAACTAAGTTTTTTTTTAAATTCCCGCTTTTAAACTATACAAAAAACTCACTAAATATACTAGGTCTATGTATACAGAGGCCTAACAAAAAAACTCACTAATTTAAATAACTCTATGTTACCTAGGACAGTGTTTCCGATATAAATATGTCAAAGATGTTTTTAACCTAAGAATTACACGTGAGTTAAAATGGAAAAAAATGCTAAAATATTAAAATTTTTTTTTTTATTTAATTAAATAATAATTAAATTCTAAAACGAATGCTCATGAACATTAATCAGGTAATTATAAGTCTTTTACACTAAAATTTTACACAAAAATGTTATTTATGATCTGTTACAGGTTACGAAAATTATGAATATTTTCACGACGAGATTATTTAATAACATTAAACGCTAAATAGATTTAAATACATAAAACGATATCGAAGAATAATGATTAAAC
This sequence comes from Nineta flava, assembly GCA_963920215.1. Lineage (NCBI taxonomy): Eukaryota > Metazoa > Arthropoda > Insecta > Neuroptera > Chrysopidae > Nineta > Nineta flava. The sequence continues at coordinate 58,245,273 of OY986042.1, read as the reverse complement.
ACGAAATATTATAATAATTAACAAAAATACTCTATTTAATATTGTATTTTGGTCGGTAGGAGTAAATACCTACTTTCTAACATCCCTATGTATAGTAGGGATGAGTGAATACCTACTTTCTTATCTTATCATTTTGTTTGGTTTAGCGTTTATAATTTTGTTGCATTTCAGAATTGGTTTGTTTGTGGTGTGTATAGATTCAAATGGTATTCCTAATTTCTTTGTTTAATTTTTTTCAATTTTAGTTTGACTTAACCAGAGCTTTGTAAGTCAATTGGTTTCCGAATTACGGCACTCAGAAAATAGGCCAGTTTTTACAAAAATTGAAAATTTTAGTTTTAGACCTTTTTTTTACCGAAACTGCGTCGAAACCGTTGCTCCTACGAGTAGAATTGGCAATGTATAATGTGTAGGCAATTTAATTGGCTTTAAATTAAGCTGCAAGCGAGGTCTATAAACCTCGTTGTTCTATCAAAGTATCAAAAAACCCCATATAAGGTAAAATCATTTGTCCTGAAATGTTCCATTACCTTTCCTATCTTTTGTGTTTTGATTTGGTAATGAAAAAGAAGACATGTAATCATTTAAAAAACGCTGAAATGTATTTTAATATAAATACAAGTAATAAACATAAGTAATCAAAAGTACAGTAACTTAATCAATCAATCAGTCAATCAAATCAGTCAATCAAATTAGACACATAGTCAAACTCGTCGCCTTGTTTTTGATCGCCCTGGGCCTTGACTATCGTTGCTCTCTTCAATAGGTAGGTCTTCCATTATAGGTAGGTACTCCAGTATTGGTGGATCATGAGGGTTGTCTTGAGGCTCGTCATCGTGGTCCTCTTCAATGATGATAAGGGCAGCGTTATATTAATATGACTAAACTAACGATGATGCGCTAGAAGCTTTTATTATTACCTGTTGATGATCTCAAGGTTGATGGTTGGGAAGAAGGAATCTCATTTTCTCCACGACGAACAGAAGCTTTTATGTTACGTGTCCACGTTTTTATGTTTTATGTCCACGAAATTAAATGTATTGATAAAAATGAAAATTATTGTAATTTTAAAGAAATCAAGAGTGAAAAATCTTGGACTATATTTTGATAAAAACATGAAATGGAAAACACAATCAAAAGATATGCTGGCATATAAAGTTCCCTATTTGCTAAATCAACTGTCCATGAACCTGAGAAATTCGACATATAAAACACGAGCCCGGAGTCTCTGACATTGTTGGAATCTTTTCACAACATCAAAAACATTATTATAACTATTATTAGGTATCTGACAAATGAATGGGTGTCTGGAATAATGGCGTATATTGTTTCCTACTAGTTTTCAAGTGAGCGTTTTAAAGTTTGAAGTACCAGAATATTTCACAATAATTATTTTATTTTATTTTTTTTAACATACACCCTTATTCCAAAAAAGAATTTAATAATTTGATAGGTACAGGCAAAACTCACCAACGTTGATGATAAATTTTCATTAAAAATGAAAAAACGCTTTGCATTTTCGGTAACATACGCCCTTATTCCAGACACCTATTCAAATATTTTATGTTTATTTTTTTTATGAATTTTATTTAACATTTTATTATTGTTCTAAAAATTCATAAAGATAATAATTAACAAATAAATTGAATACAATCTTACATAATGAAATACGAGCTACTCTCAGGGGAAACAAAAACTGTACTGTGAGCTCGGAGCTCGGATATAAGAAACCGGATAGTGTGGCGTGAAAGAGGGGGTGAAGACAAAGAGGCCTTGAGCTGGCCTCTACGTTGCGAGAGAGGGTTGGAAGAGTGGAACCAAGGAACACTTGCCTACGCACAACAAAGGACCGCTACAATCCTCAAGGGCAAGTACGCTTGCCACATACCATTTTTTGCACACATTTGCGTGTTGACTCATAATATTGATACCTACCTACAATCAAATCAACTTACATACCTCCTATATGATCATACCACCTTCTGCATGTTTAAATCTCACTTGATGCAACAAAAAAGTGGTTAGGAACATTTCTGCAAAATGCGGTTTTACCTTATATGGTTTTTTTAAAGATTTTGAAAAAACTACGAGGCTAACAGACCCTACTTTACACTTAATTTAAAGCTAATTAAATTTCCTACGAATTATATTCAACAAGTTCTACTCGTAGGAATGGTTTCGACACAGTTTCGGTCCAAAGAAGGTCTAAAACTAAAATTTTCAATTTTTGGAAAAACTGGCCTATATTCAAAGTTCCGTAATTCGGAAACAAATTGATATAAAGAGCTCCCGTTGAACTTAGTTTGTCACAAATTTAATGTTCTTAAAAAACGTACAGCATTGCTTTCGAAGAAAATCCATGAATTAGGATATATAGGGCAGAATCTAAAACAAGTCCAAAAATTTCGCGGTTTTTCGTGTGAAATTTTTACCACAACTTTTTGAGAATTGCAAACTTGGGTATGCATAGCCCTAATGGGTCCAAGCAACATACTAAAAAATCAGAGATACATCATATATGACAAATAAAAATAATTAATATTATTTAATATTTGAAGAAAAAAAATTCTATAATATATTAAATACTAATGTAATATAATTTTAATTATTCTGAATAAAAAAATTGAAAAAAATGACACAAATTCAAAAATTTTTTTATTTATTCAAAAAAAAAGGTAGATATACTAACAAAGCATTAGATCTACTGTTAAACGAGATATCTGGCAACACTGATTAAGAAGAAAAAGAAAGTGTGTCCTGGCCTAAACTGGCTGACTCAGATGCTCAGAACATCTTACTAAGATTTCTTACTTCTGAGTTCGGCCGAACACACGCATTGAAAGTTTCGAATGAAAAATGGAATAATTCTTGGTAATATATGAGAGGGCCGTTTACAAATAAAATAAAGTGCGAAAAACGTCATGAAATGTTAAAAAATTGTCACAATATCCTATTGAAATTGATGGAACTACTTGTAAGCTGTTTATTTAGTTTTTGTAGAATTTTATTTATGAATAAAAACTTATAATATGATGGAAATATGATGAGTTTACACTAAAATTATTAATTAATGCAAATTTTTATAGGTTCTTACGAGCAAGCTGAAATTCGTCTGATAAAATAAAGGTATAACGTCAGCAATTAAAACGATGGAAGATTGTAATAAAAATTAAAATTATTGTTAACTAAATAAATTTCGATTTTTGCCCCAATTTCCTAGATCAAAATTTTTTTTATTTTTTAAATACGTATTTCGACAACAAAGTAGTCATCTTCAGTATGAATTAGCTAATTGTAATTAATCTCCGAGGAGATGTTACTTGTTGCTAATTTGGTGGTCTGCACACAGATTTTTGATAAGTGCACAGTTTATACTCTCTAATTACCTACCAAATTAATATGCCAACCAATCAACATCGATCACGTGTTAAGTGATTGGCCCAAGTTCGACCTTTGATGTTGAAGTATTGGATCACGTTGTTTTGACAGTTCAAGAACTCAAAATTAGTAATAATAGATTCCAAAGCCGACTTAAGAGACCAAATCGTTTCAATTTTTCTAAATTGGTTTTAACTTCAACAATTCAATCTTAATTCTGAAATTTTTTTGTTAAATCGGATATGATTTGGACAGTTAAGAATCTCAAAATAAAAATAAAATTTAAAAATTACAAAACCAGACTAAATCATAAAACCATATAATTTTAATCTCAAAACCAGTCTTAATTCAAACAGTTCAATCTTAATTTTGAAATTCTTAATAAATCGGAATTTGGAATAGGTCCTTTGTCCAAATTCATTGTGTCATTTCCAATTTTATGAATGTAGATACGATCGATGTTGATTGGTTGGCATAACAATTTGGTAGGTTATTAGAAAGTATAAATTGTGCACAAACCAAAAATCTGTGTGCAGACCGTCACCAAATTAGCAACAAGTAACATCTCCTCGGAGATTAATTACAATTAGCTAATGCATACTGATGATGATACTGATATGAAAAAATTAACTCGTCAACCAGGAATCGAACCTCGGGCCTCTGGATAACCAGTCCACTACGCTTTTCTCTACACCAATGACGATTGTGATCCAACAGCCAACTTTTTCACATTATTCTAATTTTTATTTATTAGACAGTATTAACTTCTGTTGAAGTGATATTTATTGAATATTTGTTTATTTGTGTATACTTTCGTGTCAACATAACTTTGTTTGTCCAAATTCCTTTCGGTTACGTATGACAAACTGTAGAAGACTATAGCGTATACTCCGACAAATTTCATTGTCATTGAATTTATTAATTAAATTATATACTGATATGAAAAAATTAACTCGTCTACCAGGAATCGAACCTCGGGCCTCTGGATAACTAGTCCAGTATGCTTTCCTCTACACCAAAGACGATTGTGATCCAACAGGAAACTTTTTCATATTATTCTAATTTTTATTTATTAGACAGTATTAACTTCTGTTGAAGTGATATTTATTTAATATTTGTTTATTTGTGTATTCTTTCGTGTCAACATAACTTTGTTTGTCCAAATTCCTTTCGGTTACGTATGACAAACTGTAGAAGACTATAGCGTATACTCCGACAAATTTCATTGTCATTGAATTTATTAATTAAATTAAATACTGATATGAAAAAATTAACTCGTCAACCAGGAATCGAACCTCGGGCCTCTGGATATCTAGGCCAGTATGCTTTCCTCTACACCAAAGACGATTGTGATCCAACAGCCAACTTTTTCATATTATTCTAATTTTTATTTATTAGTTAGTATTAACTTCTGTTGAAGTGATATTTATTTAATATTTGTTTATTTGTGTATACTTTCGTGTCAACATAACTTTGTTTGTCCAAATTCCTTTCGGTTACGTATGACAAACTGTAGAAGACTATAGCGTATACTCCGACAAATTTCATTGTCATTGAATTTCTTAATTAAATTAAATTCTGATATGAAAAAATTGACTCGTCAACCAGGAATCGAACCTCGGGCCTCTGGATAACTAAACAAATATTAAATAAATATCACTTGAACAGAAATTAATACTGTCTAATAAATAAAAATTAGAATAATATGAAAAAGTTGGCTGTTTGATCACAATCGTCTTTGGTGTAGAGGAAAGCATACTGGACTAGTTATCCAGAGGCCCGAGGTTCGATTCCTGGTCCTAAACCCCATAATCTCCTAAACCCAAACTGACATGGAAATGGAATTGGACTGGAGTAGCTGAAACTACACACGCACACACTGCTTCTAATTTAATTAATAAATTCAATGACAATGAAATTTGTCGGAGTATACGCTATAGTCTTCTACAGTTTGTCATACGTAACCGAAAGGAATTTGGACAAACAAAGTTATATTGACACGAAAGTATACACAAATAAACCAATATTTAATTATTTATATTGTTAACTAATTTTTGTAATTAATCATTAAAGATTTAAATTTGATTGAATTAAACTTGTTGTTTTATTTTAAAATTTATAGAAAAACTTAAGCTACAGAGGCCAATGATAAAAATATTTTGTAAGTTATCATTTCGGTTTGTTTTTAAATATTTTTTCTTAGTTTAAAAACGAAAAACTTAAGCTGATTCAATTTGGCATAAGATTTATACATTCAGTGCATAGATTAGCTTTTATATTGGCTTGTTTATCTCAAATTGGCTATAGATTGAAATTTTAGATTTAGTAATATAAATTTTATTAAAAAAATTTCAATAATTTCAAGACAGGTATGCCTGATGGGGTACTCACTTGCCATTCCGGATTCGATGCGAAGATGCCATGCCTGATCCGTTTCGAATCAGAAATTCGATCCAGATCATATGCCTGATCTGGATCTTATCTGGCATATCAGGCATCCGTTTCAAAGCTGACATGCCTGATCGGGACCCTATCCTGCATGCCTGATCTGGACCCTATTAAGCTTGCCGGGTCCGTTCCGATCCAGGTATGTCGGATATGTTCCAGATCGGAAGTGTCAGATTGGGTCCTGAATACTCATCTGCGTTACATGCCGGATCAGGTACGGATCAGTTGAACCAGATCTGGTCCTTGTCAGTGTCAGTTGAAAATTTCAAGTCGGGATGTTTGTCTTTTTTTCCTTTAGTCCGGTTTTTTAAGTTATTTATTTTTTAACTAAATTTTTATATAAATAATCTCTTTTTATCCCTCAAAAAGTTCTGAGCGCTGCCTGAACCTGCAACAGATTCCGATAGGCGACAAAAAAAATACATTAGTTAAAGTTTTACTAAATATTTTTCAACTGGAACGACACGCACGTTTTTTAAAGAAAAAAAAATTTAATTAAACATAATTTTTATCAGAGGTGACTTGACTCTGAAATATCTGAACGAAACTAGCAACAGTGCTGATCTTTCTAATATAAGCTATTTGAGGAATTATAAGAGACTGTTTTTTCAATGATCGTTAACGAATTAACCGTTAAAAAGTTATTTCACTTCATAAATGCAAATTTCGTGGTATCGCCTACAAAAACTTTAGTATAAGTGATCATAATTCTACGCTACTTGCAAATATCCTGTAAAGTTAATATTTGGCATACAGGTAAATCTAGTACCCAAACCGACGGGAAAATTCCGAACACTGGAAATTTGTATCGGAAAAAAGAAAACTTTTACAATTTTCGTTTTTATTAAATTAACATTATAACCTATATATGCTTTTGATTCGTTGATATTTGTATGAGTGTTTTCTGATTAGATGAAATATTTAAGACCATAAGATGAGTAATCTACCATGTAGAAAACACAAATATTTATTAAATAACAATAGTGTGGCCACAGTTTTCAGTTTATCGGAATGAAATTTGGTATTTGAGGTGCTTTTGGTATTCAAAAGGTCAAATACCTTAATGGGTAAACTCGGAAAAGGAGAAAGGGGGGTTTAGAGGGGGAGGTAAACACTTAATTTGACATATCTCCCTTAATATTCGAAAAATCAAAAAATTTATAAGAATTAAAGTTGTAGATACTAAGTCTTACTATTATTTTGTTTCTTATCATTTTTTTCTGTTCCACTAATATTTATAGCAATACTGATGGTTTAAGATTGAAAATTAATTTCCTGAATATCTCTGTACACATGAGCAAAAATGATAAGGTGATGGATTGTAGCAAACTTGATTTCCTACAACTTTATTCCTTACGTATTTTTCGATTGTTCTAATATTAAGAGAGATATTTTATATTTTGTGTTTGTATATTTGTTAAGTGTTATGAAATACATATATTAAAACGGATTTTACATGACATACAAATGCTGTACATTGATTGGTTCTGAAAATTTCTTGAATACTATTGATTAATACCTAACATATGAGATTCTGTACAATAAACATACAAGTGTTACACATTTAATTGTTTTATTATTAAAAAAACAAAATTTCAAAATTTGCAGGACGTGGTAAACTTCAATTTTTTCAGTACAACCCCCGGGAAAATCGGAAAAACATCCTCCAAAATTACGTTTTTCTGTTCTTTACATGCTAGAAAGATTGGATTTTCACTTCTCGATCCGAAATAACGTCAAGTTAACAGAATATTTTGAAAAATTTCATTACCTACATCGCAACCTCACGGAAAATAGAAAAACATCCCTAAAACTGACCTTTTCACTTATATTCATCATAGAAAGATCGGGTTTTTCCATTCGACGTGGAACAGGTTCAAAATAACAGAACTATTTGAAGGAAGAACATTTTCCATCACAACCCTTCGCACTTGGAAAAACTACCCCAAAACCAACCCTTTTTTCTATGCTAATTAGCTACAAATATTTCGAAAAAATTTATATTTTTTATTGCAACCTCCCGGAAAATCGAAAAAACAGACCCAAAATTACGTTTTTCAGTTCTCTACATGCTGAAATAATGGAATTTTCATCAATCGACCCGAAATAAAGTCAAGTTAACAGAATACTTAGAAAAATTTCATTACCTACATCGCAATCTTAATTTCATTACCTCCGTTTCTTCTTTCTTTATACCCTTCCCCCCCAATTCCCCTCGACGTAAACCATTAATTAATAAAATTGGACATGCAAATACTAAAATCATATACAACATTTCATTTTGATCATGCTATGATTGTGACCGCTTGAAAGTGATTTATGTATTCTAAGGAAATTCGCTAAGTTGAAGCAGATCCTGCGTAACGATTTTTTTTATAATATGTAAGGACCAATTTATACAAAAACTTGACAAATTATATACTTAAACCTTCCTCGAAAACTACTCTATCCATTTGGTGAAAACAGCATGGAAATCGGTGCAGTAGTTTTTGAGTGAATCGCGAAAAGACAGACAGACGCTACTGGGGGACTTTATTTTATACTATGTTAGGATTATAGTAAATAGTAAAACTAATTTTCCACAACTTGTCTTCGTATGTGTTTATCGATGATTTTTAGCGAATTTCCTAAAAGGAAATATTAGCGAATTTCCTGAAAGGAAATAGAGTTATTGGTCACGTACCGAAGTCAAATTTTCGCAAAAATTTCTGTCTATCGATCATTATTAATAAATATGTCATTTATTAATAAAATACAATGTAAGGATTTATCGGATAATGAGCCCCACAGAGCCCATCCTTATCCCGAAGATACGGATCCAATTTGCCGATTTCTCTTGCCTACATTAACCTATCGACTAAGATGAATTTCCCGGCGTTGTCAGTGGGAAGCCACTCTTTTTCTCCGGCTTAGAAAATGAAAAGTCACTTTTGGAGTCCATAGTGTCTACTTAATTATTAAATTTTTTTAATTTTTCCCACCGCTTCCGCTAATGTTATTTTACTTCTCAGCATCCTAGCTATAGACCATCGTATCGACTAAACATATTTATTGTGACAATGTGACCTCAATTGGTTAAGTCGTTCAGAAGTTACACGCTTTTTTATACATAAAGTTTATATTCAACTGATTTTTTCCGACTTCTTCAACTATCATCGTCATATTTCAGCCAATTTACACAAAACCTCAATGAACCTTCCACTATATATACTAAAACCTTCCTCAAGAACCATTCTATCCATTGTTGAAAACAGCATGAAAATCGGTGTAGTAGTTTTTGAGTTTATCGCGAACAGGCAGACGCGGCTGGGGGACTTTGTTTTATACTATGTAGTGATTTTTATTTATAAACAAGATAAATTTAAAAATGTTTTTAAAAACAGCTTTTATTTAAACTTAATTATAGTAAAACGAATTTTCAACAACTTTACTTCGTATGTGTTTACCGATATTTTTTCAATACTAAGAGAGATATACCAAATACTCTTTCTCCTGTCATGCTTACCATAAAAATGTATGAACTAACATGTGAAAATTCATTATTATCATTTTTAGTTTTATAAAAATATAAAAATATTATTTAAATACTCTTATTTAAATAAAAATTTTGGTCCTATGAATAGGACCGAAAAAGTAATTATATTAATATTAATAATAATATGGGGATATATATATATATATATATATATAAATATATATATATATATATATATATATATATATATATATATATTGTCGCGGTATCCTGGCTCTCTTTTTACTTCAAAGGAGCGCTGCCCGAACCTGCAATGATTCCGATACTCGACATAAACAAAAGAAATATATTAGTAAAAGGTTTTACTAAACATTTTGTAATGAAATGACACGCACGTTTGTTTGTTAAAGAAAAGAGAGAAAAAAAATTAAATTAAACACAAGTTTTTACGAAACAAAAAAAAACCTGATTTTATTGCTTTAAAAAAAATGATTATCCAATTTCTTTTTCAACAATTATTTTAATTTTTTTTCACACAATGTCAAATTTTAACTTGATCTGGATTGAACAACAATTATATCCTTTGAACTAATCAGACAATACTTGATTTTAAACTTTGAACTAATCAGACAATAGCCGAATTTCAACTTTGATACTTACAGACAATAGTCGATATTAAACTGATTTTAAACTGGTCACCGGTTTATATATCCGCCATGGGTCGTTCTAGAATATGATTGTTTTTTAGAATAAATATTTTTTTGACAATATATTTTCGCATGGAGGCTTCTAGAATATTTTAGTATGTCAACAACCATGGACGTAGTCGGACTGTTCAGATTATTTATAAAATTAATTAAAAATTATACCTCTCTTGGGGTTTGACCCATAGTCATACCCCGCTTGGTTGATATTTAACCAGCAACTTAATGAACACAGCCAGTGTGAATTAAAAATCTATACACAAATTTTATGATACATTCATTACTGTAAGCTAGCTTACTTCTGTTTACTTGTTTTACAAAAACTATCTTTTTTTTTCAAAATTATTTATTTGTGATCTATTTATGTTATTTATTAAGAACAATCAATTTGTATGACTTTTGATTAAAATCAAATTATATGTAATAATTTTTTTTCAATTTTTGATTTTCTTTTAAATAGAAAAACTTTAAGATAGTAGATCAAAAGCATATATTTATCTTATTATCATTTTTTGACTTAAAAAAAAAAACTTAGTTTAAGAAGAAAAATAAATCGAGCTATATTATTTTCTTTTTGTACTTCTTTAAAAAAAAAACTCCTTTTTGCTAGGAGAAAAATATTGTTTTGTTAAATATTTTCCGTAATATTTTACTTATTATTTTTCTATTTCATAATTGTGTGTAAAATGTGTGTTGGATCAAAAAAATTATTCTCAATGATTTTCATTAGAACAAAATCTCCCCCTCTAGATTACAACACACATTTTCTAATTTCCTTATTATATTTGGTCGACCAATTTTTGACTTAAAAACTATTTGAATTATTTCAATTGTACTAGTACACATTAGTTCTTCACTCTTCATCAACGGCGCCTGGTGTTGATTGCCAGTCGTCTGGGCCGCAAGTTGTACCCTGGCCTTACTGCTCTGACCTCTGGCTCGTCCACACTTGGTACATCCCATCGTCTTCCATCACCTCCATGCCTTTGACCCCCCAATCGATCTGGAAGGAGTTGGCCGAACACCACGTTCCCCACACTCAATCTTCCCAGATTCCCATTGGCGGCGGTCCTTGCACTGGCCGGCTTCAAGAGACCTCCATGTATCTTCGTGGGAGGCACTGTATCCAAAACATATATTCCAGCTGGTAAACTCCTCAGCACTCTGTAAGACCCTTTCCATTTTGGTGCCAGTCCACTATGGACACCCTCCACCTTACTGCTGAGCACTTGATTTCGCATCCAGGCGGACTCTCCAGGTTGGTAAACGAGTCCCGTTTCCACTTGGTCATTTTCCTCGGCATTGGCCAATATTGTTTGCCGAGCTCTTTCCTCATTCTCTTGACGTTCTTGGCCTCGTTCATTGGCCCATTCTTAAAGTTTTTGAGGCTCTTCTTCGACTTGAATTTGCCAATCCCCAGGCTTCTTCATTTCTGCCCCCAGTAACAATCGGGCAGGCGAAGAACCAGTTGTTCTGTTCATACGATTTTGTATCGCAAATAATGATTTGTGCAGTTGTTGATCCCAGTTTTTATGTTCTTGATCCAACAAATGTAATCGTAACAACTTCTTCAACTCCTGGTTCTGTCTTTCCGTGGGGTTGGCTCTTGGATGATATATTGACGTGGTCCATATTTCAGTATGTCAGTCTCTGTTCACTGCTTTCCATTCTTTTGATCTGAACTGGGGACCATTATCACTAAGTACTGCTCTAGGATATCCATAACGACTAAATACTTCGTCGTTCAGTACTTGGGCTATCTTCGAGGTCGACGTGGCCCCCAATGGAAATGCTTCGATCCATCTAGTGAAAAGATCAGTCACGACCAATATATTCGTTTTTCCACGTGATGTGCGTGGGTACGGACCCATCAAGTCAATGCTGACTACCTCCCAAGGTGAAGTAGGTCTTCGACTTCTCATTGCTGTACTTGGTTTCTTATTCAGAGGCTTTACTCTAGCATACGTATCACACCCTTTTACATATCTGCGTATGTCATCTTGCATCCCATACCAATAGACGCGGTTACGGATTTGACGATACGTTTCTCTCCATCCTGGGTGTGCTGCTTCATCACTGTCGTGATATTTTCTCAGAAAACTAAGTCGGCGTTCTTCGGGAACCACTGGCACTTCTTGTACCATCTGTTGACTATGGTACCAGAGGATCCCGTCAGCTACGGTATAATTAGCTCTTGTTCTGTTCACTCGTCGACGTAGATTGCTTCTCAGTGGACTATTACTATCTACGATGTATCTTCTGATGGCCGTCACATCACGATCTTCATCCTGCCATCGTCGAATATCATCAAGTGTGGGTGTTTCCACTTCAATGACGTGGAGGGTTATTGTTGTTTTTGCCCTCTTTTCAATCACCCACTCTGGAATGTTCTCCACTTCTTCATCTTTAGCCTTGCCCTGTGGTTGTCTGGACAAGGAGTCGGCGGCTTGATTATCATTTCCGGGGACGTAAATTATTTCAAAATCATAGGCTCCCAATGTCAATGCCCATTTTGTCAATTTAGCTCGACTATCTTTAGTTTTGTTCAGCCATTGGAGCGCTGCATGATCTGTGTATAGTTTGAAGTGTCTTCCTTCTAGATATCCTCGGAACTTCCTCAATGCCCAGATTATCGAGAGACATTCCTTTCCTGTCGTGGGGCACTTTCTTTCTGTGGGTCCAAGCTTCTTGCTAGCGTAATTTATTATTCGTCTTGTCTTACCATCATCTTCCATTTGGAACAATATTGCACCCAGTCCGACGTCATTAGCATTCGTATTTAAACAAAACGTCTTCTTAAAATCTGGATGTGCTAGTTTCGGTGCATTTACTATTGATGACTTGAGATTCTCGAATGCCTTCGGATGTAATGTTAGCCAGCGCCACTTTATGTTCTTCTTGAGCATTTCGCTTAGAGGTGCAGCGATATTTTCATAATTCTTCACGTAGCTCCTGTACCAACCACATAATCCCAAAAATTGTCGTAATTGTTTTCGTGTTCTTGGTACAGGGTGATTACTGATAGCTTCATTCTTCTGTTCCTCTCTGTCAATGCCGTCTTCGCTCAAAATATGTCCCAGGTATTTGACTTTGCTGCTGCCAATGACACTTTTGCTTGGTTTACAAGTTAATCCATGTTGTTCAAGTCTTTCAAGTACAAGATCCAGGTGTTGTAAATGTTCCTTGACTGATCGACTGTAGATTAGTATGTCATCCAGGTAAACTTGGCAGAAATCTTCTATGTATCCAGATAGTACTTCGTTCATTAAACTCTGGAACGTAGCTGGAGCATTCTTCAGTCCAAACGGCATTACGCGAAATTGATAGAGACCTCTTGGGGTGGTAAATGCTGTGTACTCTTTCGATTGTGGCTCCATCTCAATTTGCCAAAACTAGTCTGAAGATCCAATGTCGAAAATATTTTGGCTCCATTGACTTTTCTCAACATCTCTTGCAGATCTGGAATCGGAAACTAATTGCTCTTTATATATATATATATATATATATATATATGTGTGTGTGTGTGTGTGTCTGTAATCACTCTAGCGGTCTCAATTTTGATC
>OY986042.1:58086705-58226705 GCA_963920215.1 Nineta flava | reverse complement strand
AGAAGTTGAGTCTTGCCTGAATCTGGGTAGAGATACCCATTTTCCAACAGTAGAGGGGGTAGTCTATTGGAACGTTTACCCAAACTTCTAGCAATTGTCCTAACACTACTGTGACGAGTGGTCAGAACCGAAATCCTCTCATCCCACATTTCATCCCTGGTGCGCGTGACTTTTTCTCGAATATCAGCTGACATTCGCTTCATGGCGTCATGAAGCTCAGGCAGCCTATCTCTTTGCCAAAATTTACGTAATTTGTTCCGAGCCCGTATGAGTCGTAGTGTGTCATCATGTAATTTAAGTTTAAAGCCGATGGATCGAGTTTTCTTAGGAATAGATTTTTCGGTAGCAGCTACGAGATTCTTCGTCAGTTTACTAACCTCTAAATCTATTGGGTCGGTTGTTTTGATCTGTGGAGTGATCAAAGTTTCAACCTTAAGATACTGTTTGAAAAGTTTCCAATCCGCTTTCTCAAAGCTCAATTGGATTCGCATAGAAGCAGCGCCTCTCTTTTCACCTAGGGTGAAAGTGATGGGGCGATGACCGCTTTACAAATCCAAGTGAATATCTGGATCCGACAGAAGGTCACACTTCTTGAGTATTGGTAAGTCAATGGTCTACGGAGGGCGGTGCGCAGCATCTTGATAGTAAGTGGGGTCCTCTGGGTACGCAACAATGAAGTTAAGTTTGAGGGAATGCGCATAGAGTGCGTTCCCGCTAGCATTGTTAGACATACAGTTCCAAGATATATGGCGCGCATTAAAATCACCCATGATCACAGGGGATTTGGGAAATTAAATTATATAAATTAGCATATGTATATAAGTAAACTACCATGTTGAAAACATAAAAAGATAAACAATATCATCTTAAATTAATTTCTTTTTAGTCTGTTTATTAACAAACTAAAGTTTTCACTACTGTCATGTAAAAAAATACGAAATTTTGCATGACAGGAGTGTAAACTTTACATGACAACTTTAGTTAAACGGAACAACTGCAAAAATGGGAAAAAACGCTAAAAATTATCTTTTTTTATCTAATTATAGTGTTTTTTACTTTCTATAATGAAAAAATATTACTTTTATCAAATTGAATATGTGTTTTCAGTTGAACAACAATGCGAAGAATCATTTTCATCCATTAATTTGATTAAATCAATAGGGTTTAAATATAATAAGTTTTCAGAATACAAACATTTTTAAAAGCATTATTCGTGAAAAAAATTAAATTTTTGTCTGTACCTACAAATTGGAATATCTCGTAAACCAATAGAGACAGCGGAAAAACCAAATTATGTTGTTTAGAGTCAATATAGTCCATAGAACATATGTACCACATCTGATTAACAAAATTTTTAGACCATGTGAGTTATAGAACGTGCTGAATTAACGAGAATTTTTACATAAAAAGTTAAATAGAAGTTTAAATTTTAACCTGTTCCAGACATTTAAGAAGAAAGGAGTTTTTTGCATTTGACGCAGAATAACCTGAAATCTATAAGAAAAATCGGAAAATTTTAATTTTCCCAAAACAACACCCCCAAAAATGGGAAAACAACAAAAATTATTTTTTGACATCAAATGCTTGATATGAAAAATCATACACATCTAGGGATGGGAATCGAACCCACGACCTCTGGCATTCCAGACCAATGCTCTACCAACTGAGCTACCTTAGACGTTATGGTAGTACTATGCATACGATCTTTCACTATCATATTTGATGCCATTGTATTATTCATTTTTGTTTATTTACTATTAACATATTTTCAAATTGTTTTTGTTTTGTAAACTAGCGTCTATTTATTTCCATTGTTAGTATGGTTGCCTTTCGGTTATATTATACCAACGGAAGCGACTAGTGTTTACTTACTTTGACATTTAAGTAATATGTCTGAACATTGATAACATTTTTTGACATCAAATGCTTGATATGAAAAATCATACACATCTAGGGATGGGGATCGAACCCACGACCTCTGGCATTCCAGACCAATGCTCTACCAACTGAGCTACCTTAGACGTTATGGTAGTACTATGCATACGATCTTTCACTATCATATTTGATGCCATTGTATTATTCATTTTTGTTTATTTACTATTAACATATTTTCAAATTGTTTTTGTTTTGTAAACTAGCGTCTATTTATTTCCATTGTTAGTATGGTTGCCTTTCGGTTATATTATACCAACGGAAGCGACTAGTGTTTACTTACTTTGACATTTAAGTAATATGTCTGAACATTGATAACATTTTTTGACATCAAATGCTTGATATGAAAAATCATACACATCTAGGGATGGGGATCGAACCCACGACCTCTGGCATTCCAGACCAATGCTCTACCAACTGAGCTACCTTAGATGTTATGGTAGTACTATGCATACGATCTTTCACTATCATATTTGATGCCATTGTATTATTCATTTTTGTTTATTTACTATTACCATATTTTCAAATTGTTTTTTTTTTGTAAACTAGCGTCTATTTATTTCCATTGTTAGTATGGTTGCCTTTCGGTTATATTATACCAACGGAAGCGACTAGTGTTTACTTACTTTGACATTTAAGTAATATGTCTGAACATTGATAACATTTTTTGACATCAAATGCTTGATATGAAAAATCATACACATCTAGGGATGGGGATCGAACCCACGACCTCTGGCATTCCAGACTAATGCTCTACCAACTGAGCTACCTTAGATGTTATGGTAGTACTATGCATACGATCTTTCACTATCATATTTGATGCCTTTGTATTATTCATTTTTGTTTATTTACATTTTGTTTTTTTATTTATTTTGGTCTGGAATGCCAGAGGTCGTGGGTTCGATCCCCATCCCTAGATGTGTATGATTTTTCATATCAAGCATTTGATGTCAAAAAATATTATCAATGTTCAGACATATTACTTAAATGTCAAAGTAAGTAAACACTAGTCGCTTCCGTTGGTATAATATAACCGAAAGGCAACCATACTAACAATGGAAATATATAGACGCTAGTATACAAAAAAAAACAATTTGAAAATATGTTAATAGTAAATAAACAAAAATGAATAATACAATGGCATCAAATATGATAGTGAAAGATCGTATGCATAGTACTACCATAACATCTAAGGTAGCTCCGTTGGTAGAGCATTGGTCTGGAATGCCAGAGGTCGTGGGTTCGATCCCCATCCCTAGATGTGTATGATTTTTCATATCAAGCATTTGATGTCAAAAAATGTTATCAATGTTCAGACATATTACTTAAATGTCAAAGTAAGTAAACACTAGTCGCTTCCGTTGGTATAATATAACCGAAAGGCAACCATACTAACAATGGAAATAAATAGACGCTAGTTTACAAAAAAAAAACAATTTGAAAATATGTTAATAGTAAATAACCAAAAATGAATAATACAATGGCATCAAATATGATAGTGAAAGATCGTATGCATAGCATAGTACTACCATAACATCTGAGGTAGCTCAGTTGGTAGAGCATTGGTCTGGAATGCCAGAGGTCGTGGGTTCGATCCCCATCCCTAGATGTGTATGATTTTTCATATCAAGCATTTGATGTAAAAAAAATGTTATCAATGTTCAGACATATTACTTAAATGTCAAAGTAAGTAAACACTAGTCGCTTCCGTTGGTATAATATAACCGAAAGGCAACCATACTAACAATGGAAATAAATAGACGCTAGTTGACAAAGAAACACAATTTAACAAAAATTATCTTTCTAGACATGCTAGGAGGATGCGGTTTTTTGCATTCGATTGAAAATACCTTGAAACCTATAGAATACCTATAAAATTTTATAGTTAACTTAAATTTTCCCAATGAAACCTCCCCTAAAATGGGAAAAACAAAACATTTCATTGTAGTGTTTAAATTTTAACCACTTTCAGACATTTTAGAATAATGGAGTTTTTTGCATTTGGCGGAATAACCTGAAATCTATAAGAAAAAATTCGTTGCACAGGAGCTGCTGCAACTTAGCGAATTTCCCTAGAATACATAAATCACTTTCTAGCGGTTACAATTTAAGTCAGATCAAAATGAAGTGTCGTATATGATTTTAGTATTTGCAAGTCTAATTTTATTAATAAATGACACAAGTCGAGGGGAATGGAAGAGAGGAGGGTATTAAGAAAGAAGAAAATACAAAATATAAAATATCTCTCTTAATATCAAAACAATCGAAAAATGCAAAAGGAATAAAGTTGTAGAAAATCAAATTTGCTACAATGTATAACCTTTTCATTTTTGCTCAAACTCTAATGTGTACAGAGATATCAAGGAATTTAATTTTCAATCTTTAATTGTAAATATGTCTGTAACTATTAGTGTAATAGAAAAAGTGAGAAGAAACAAAATTACAGTAAAACTTAATACCAACAACTTTACTTCTTCTAAATTTTTGGATTTTTCAAATAATAAGGAGATATGTCGAATTTTGTGTTTCTACCTCCATTAAAAATCCCCTTTCACCTTGTCTGCTTTTACCCATTAACGAACTTGACCTCTTAATACCAAAAGCAGCTCAAATACCTAATTTTATTCCGATAAAATAAAATAAAAACTGTTACCGCTATAGTGATTCCAGACACACACATTTATATATATATATATATAAATATATATATATAAATATATATATATATATATATATATATGTATATATATATAAATATATATATATATATATTTATATATATATATATATATATATATATATATATATATATATATATATATATTTATATATATATATATATATATATATATATATATATATATATATATATATATATATATATATATATATATAAATATATATATTTCGACATGTTCGGTGAGAGATGTTGAAAAGATTATGATGTCATCCATATAAACTTACACGTTTTTACCGATGTATTCTCTCAACATATTGTCCATGACGCGTTCAAATGTAGCGGGGCATTTTTAAGTCCAAAAGTCATTCTTGTATACTCGTAATGTCCATTGTCTACTGTAAATGCAGTCTTTGCAATGTCCTTAGGATCCATTTCGATCTGATGAATACCTGACGCGAGATCAAGCGTTGAAAAGTGGCAACACTTAAGTTGTCTAGTATGTCAGATATGTTAGGTAAAGGGTATCTGTCGTCTATTGTCTTTTGGTTTAGTTTCCTATAATCGACTACTAATCGCCATTTCTTTTTGCCCGAAGCGTCAGCTTTCTTCGCGACATTCCAAATTGGTAATGACCATGGAGAATTAGAAGGTCTAATTATATTTTTTTCTAAGAACTCGTTAATTTGTCGTTTCACTTCTTCTTTGTGGCAATGGGGGTATCGGTATGAGCGCGTGTATATCGGTAATTCATCTTTTGTTACAATAGAATGTTTAACATCAGATGTAAACGTCATATTTTGGTCGGAAGTGTAAAATATGTCTCTGTAGTCAGTACAAGTATTTATAAGAGCGTCTTGTTCTTTCTTATTTTGATGTTTCATTCGGATAATTTTCATAATAAAATCGTAATTATCTGAATATTCAACTTCCATTGAATTTGAATGAATGTTGTATAATTCGTGATAATTAGTGAGCGATTCCCTGTTTAACGGTTATGAAATTATTATTGTTTGTGGTGAATCTATTTCATTTGTTATAAAAACTTTGGCGAATGAGTCCTTTGCTTGGTATATACCACTTACTGTATATACGTTCTGGTTGAGTTTAATTTGTGGTATGAGTATGTCGCCATTTTTTATTAGAGTGGGGACTGTTATAAATTTTTGTTTGTATGCTTCTAAAGTATGTACCTGTGGGGTCGTACAGGGTTTATAGTATAATTTGTTTGTTACGTTTCCGAAATTAATTGAATGGTTGTTATAGTTAAGGTTAGCTTGAAGGTCTTGTAGTGTCTGACTCCCTATGATTCCATCAAAGTAGTAATGGAATTTAAATACTAAAAATTCTAAAGGTACATGGTTATTTATTCAGTGTTCGTAGGAATTAATTTTAAGTCGGTTTCGTGTTTTGGGTCGATAAAATTACTGTCTGCTCCAGTGTCAATAAGAAATTTCAATTTATGGAATCCGTTTTGAATCATTGTATAAAGTAGTGCTCCGTTTGATCGGTGTGAGTTAAGCTCTACGATGCCGGCGGTTTCGAGGCTGTAGTCAGAATATCCTGATCTTCAATGTATTTTACTTCATTTAGATCAGGTTGATTAAAATCAACTCAATCATTTTGGTCATAGTTGTTTTCGACGTTACAGAATTCTTTAGATATAAAGTTAGGGGGTTCGGTTTTGTCTAAACATATTGTTGTTATACTGTCTAGTATTTCCCGAGGACGTGTCCATAGGTTCCGGTCTAAATCTGTTAGGTTGGTTGTTGGGTTGTTGTGGTCTATTATAAATTTGATTAGTGCCAAAATTAGGTTTATTTGGTTGATTGTTGTTTTGTTGGTTGTTATTTTGCAGTGGTCAATAATGTAATCGTTGATGGTTACCAAATTGGTTTTGCCATTGTTGATTAACATTTGGAGAAGGTCTATTGTCAAAATTTGGTGGTATGTGTCGTGTTATTTGTCTAGGTTGTTGTATTTGTTGTGTCGGGACTATTATAATGCCGCTTAGCTTTTTGCATAAGTGCGTTATATGTGGGGTAAATTTTAAATTTTGATCTATAATTATACCTAAAAACTTTGTTTTATCAACATATATTAGATCTTTAAAATCCAGGGAAGTTAATCTATGATCAGGTTTTAATTTAAAGTTTATGACACAAGTCTTGTCCAGGTTAACTATAAGCTGGTTTTGTTTACTCCAATCAACTTGTATATATATATATATATATATATATATATATATATATATATATATATATATATATATATATATATATACATATATATATATATATATATATATATTTGTGTATATATACACATATATACAAGTGATAGATTCTAGTATATGACACCCAATACTAAATAATAAAACTCGTGAACATGTGGATCAGCATTTCCTGTCAAACATCGATCAACGTGACCAAATTTATTGTAAAAACACTTACTAATTCAAAATTATTGTATATAAACCAAACATTTTGATTGATTGAACACTTATTACTTTCATGTACATAATATGAGTTAATAACTGAATAATCGAGTTTATAACTGGCGCAGCCGCTAGGATTAGTTTGGAAAATAGCTTACTAATTAGCGTCCATCGTATAACTTTAACGTCAACATAAAAGTCAGTGTTGTTAAGTATTACGAGTATCTTTCAAGATTTTGGGACGATCCTACGAACCAAACAAATTTGTTATACACTCGACGAACTGGAAAATTTTGTTAAATAATCTGGAAAATTTATTGGAAAATTTTGGAAAATTTACTGGAAATAATTTTGGAAAAAAAAATTATTTTGGAAATTGATAACGGCAACATTTAACTCAAGTCAACACATTTTCAACGGTTTATCGAAAACTTATGGTTAATCATCGAAACTAACAAGGGCATATTGTAATTTTTGACTTCAGCATTAACACGTGAAGATTCGGAATCAAGAGCACATTGGTTCAACTAATATGTGGAAATTGTTCATAATTATGTTGTAAATATATACATTTCTTAATTATTTTCATATTCTATGCCTAGATCACCATATCCTATTAGAGGAAATATTAATAAATCTAAAACAAACGACGGTTTATCGTTTCTAAATAGAAATTACACGTCTGAGGGATATCGGACAGCGAAGGTAATAATAGTAGTAATAAGTCATTTTATTTAATAAATAATATAAAAATGAGTCCACCAGAATCTATCATGCAATCAACTCCATCCATAGAAACAGTAATCAAACATTTTCAAATTCCCGACGTAATAAAAACTATTATTCCATTTGACGGAAATAAAAATAATTAATATAACTTTATAGATAGTATAAATGTAGTTGTTAATCTACTATTTAAATTCGTGGATGAAAATATCAAAAACATATATTGCAATGAAATTAGGAAAAAAGTTATAGGACAAGCAAACGACGTACTAAACCAGTACGGCAGGATTTAGGATTGGGATACAATTAAATCAACTCTCATATCACACTATGCAGACAAGAGAATCGAATTTAGTTTGACGCGCGACTTATATTCAATAAAACAAGGTAATCAACCAGCCGAACTATTCTTTAGTAAAGTTAATGAAATTTTGGCTAGCCTCATTAATAGTGTTTCTCTTCAACCTGAAGACGAAGCATCTAAGAATGCTAAAATTATTTACTATAGAAAAGTAGCACTGGGTTGTTTCCTCACAGGGCTTAATAGAAATATAGGTATCATTGTCAGAGCATTCCAAGCCAAAGACTTGGGAGAAGCATGGCAACGCGTGCAGACGGAGCCAAATGTTTTCTATAAACAAACACAGCACCAGGGTAAACTCCCGACACAACAAATACAACAACCTAGACAAATAACACGACACATACCACCAAATTTTAACAATAGACCTTCTCCAAATGTTAATCAAGAATGGCAAAACCAATTTGGTAACCATCAACGATTACATTATAGACCACCGCAATATAACAAACAACAAAACAACAATCAACCAAATAAATCTAATTTTAGCACTAATCAAATTTATAATAGACCACAACAACCCAACAACCAACCTAACAGATTTAAACCGGAACCTATGGACACGTCCTCGGGAAATACTAGACAGTATAATAACAATATGTTTAGATGAACAGGACCCCCTAACTTTGTATCTAAAGAATTGTTTAACGTTGAAAACAACTATGACCAAGACAGTGCCATACACGATACAGGAACAACAGAAAACTCGTATTGCTCAAATCAAAACGATTTTCAATTCTATGATCCACCTGACCAAGTTGAATTTAATCAACCTGATCTAAATGAAGTCGAATAAAATGAAGATCAGGATTTTCTGGCTACAGCCTCGAAACCACCGGCATCGTAGAGCTTAAGTCACACCGATCAAACGGAGCCCTACCTTATACAATGATTCAAAACGGATTCCATAAATTGAAATTTCTTATTGACACTGGAGCAGACAATAATTTTATCGACCCAAAACACGTAACCGACTTAAAATTAATACCTACGAACACTAACGTTAAAACAGCATTACAGACTCACAAGATTTCTCATAAAGTAAAAGTACAATATCTAAAGGAATTAAATAACCATGTACCTTTAGAATTTTTAGTATTTGAATTCCATTACTACTTTGACGGAATCATAGGGAGTCAGACACTACAAGACCTTCGAGCTAACATTAACAATAACAACCATTCAATTAATTTCGGAAACGTTACAAACAAATTATACTATAAACTATGTATGACCCCACAGGTACATACTTTAAAAGCATACGAACAAAAATTTATAACAGTCCCCACTCTAATAAAAAATGGCAACATACTCATACCACAAATTAAAGTCAACCAGACCGTATATACAGTAAGTGGTATATACCAAGCAAAGGACTCATTCGCAAAAGTTTTTATAACAAATGAAATAGATTCACCACAATCAATAATAATTTCATAACCGTTAAACAGTGAATCGCTCACTAATTATCACGAATTATACAACATTCATTTAAATTCAATGGATGTTGAATATTCAGATAATTACGATTTTATTATGAAAAATATCCGAATGAAACATCTAATTAAGGAAGAACAAGACGCTCTAATAAATACGTGTACTGACTACAGAGACATATTTTACACTTCCGACCAAAATATGACGTTTACATCTGATGTTAAACATTCTGTTGTAACAAAAGATGAATTACCGATATACACGCGCTCATACCGATACCCCCATTGCCACAAAGAAGAAGTAAAACGACAAATTAACGAGTTCTTAGAAAAAAATATAATTAGACCTTCTAATTCTCCATGGTCATTACCAATTTGGATTGTCGCGAAGAAAGCTGACGCTTCGGGCAAAAAGAAATGGTGATTAGTAGTCGATTATAGGAAACTTACCGAAAAGACAAAAGACCATAGATACCCTTTACCTAACATATCTGACATACTAGACAACTTGGGTAATTGTTGCTACTTTTCAACGCTTGATCTCGCGTCAGGATGTCATCAGATCGAAATGGATCCTAAGGACATTGCAAAGACTGCATTAACAGTAGACAATGGACATTACGAGTATACAAGAATGACTTTTGGACTTAAAAATGCCCCCGCTATATTTGAACGCGTCATGGACAATATGTTGTGAGAACTCATCGGTAAATACGTATTAGTTTATATGGATGACATCATAATCTTTTCAACATCTCTCACCGAACATGTCGAAATGTTTTTGACAAATTAAGAAAACATAACTTCGAAACGCAACTGGACAGATGCGAGTTCTTACATAAAGAAATTGAATTTTTAGGACATGTAGTGACCACAGACGGTATAAAACCTTACCCTTGAAAAATTGAAGCAATAAAAAAATTCCCATTACCAAAGACTGTGACAGAAATCAAGTCATTTCTCGGACTTTTAGGCTACTATCGAAAATTCATACTTTGGACTTTGCAAAGATAGCTAAACGTATGACACAATGTTTACGTAAAGACGCAAAAATCGATACAAAAAATAAAGAGTACATCAAGAGTTTCGAATATTGCAAATCTCTCCTCTTTGGTGACACGATATTACAATATCCGGATTTTGACAACTCACCTGTATACTCACTACTGACGCTAGTAATTACGCATTAAGAGATGTATTAGCGCAAGGTACAGTTGGACACGACAAACCTGTGTGTTACATTTCACGTACACTCAATAAATAAGAACAAAACTATAGCACAAAAGAAAAAGAATTGTTAGCGATAGTATGGGCTTGCAAGTAATTCAGATCCTACTTATTCGGACAAATATTCAACATACTGACAGACCATAAACCGTTGAAATGGGTTTTTTCTTTGAAAGAGCCTAATTCAAAGTTGGTTAGATGAAAAATCAAGCTTTTAGATTACAACTTCGACAATGACTATAAACCAGGAAAAGTATACTCTAACGCGGATGCACTAAGTCGTATACCCGCGGAACTCAATAATATTGATACTAGTTCACAAGACGCTGAAGCATCAACTGTATATTCAGCTCTGGAAAACATAAACGAAGGCATACGAATATCTGAACAAGCACTAAATGAATTTAGTAATCAAATAATTATCGATACCGGACTTAGGAACCAAATAAACACCGAATGTCTATTCAAAACTCGCAAACGTTTGACGATAGAAATAGAAAACACCCCGACAGAAAAACAATGCATTGAAATATTTAAAGAATATTTATCACCTAACAAATTACATGCCGTCATGACTAATAACGATACATTAAAAGTATTCAATGAAACTCATGATAAATACTTCTCTAAAAATAAAATTATCAGATGTACGATCCTACTAACGGACATTCAAACACTAGAAGAACAAACAGAAATTATACGTAAATACCACGAACTATCTGTGCACAGAGGAATAGACAAGACACTAAACCACCTAAAAAGAACATATTACTTTGACAATATGAAGTCAAAAATCACGATTTTCATTAATACTTGTGACACCTGTTTAAAATTTAAATACGACAGACATCCATTGCATTTAAAACAGACACCGACCGAAATAGCCACCAAACCATTTGAAATACTTCATATGGATTTACTCCATATTGAAAAATCTAATGTATTGACCATAATAGACAAATTAAGTAAGTACGCAGAATGTTCTATCATCCCCTTTCGAAATTCAATTGAAGTATTAAAAATAGTTCGACAATATATTGCAAGCTATGGTATACCGACTAAAATCATACACGATAATGGCAACAAATTCTCTAACTTAGACATGCGAGAATTCCTCAAACTTTACGACATACAGAATCATATAACAGCTGCTAGAAACTCTACGGGTAACTCACCAGTAGAAAGGCTACATAACACCATACTTGAAATTCTTAGAAAAAAATAAAGAAAACTCACCTTTAGACGAACTATTAGATTTGACCATGATTACTTACATCAACTCTATCCACTATTCAACAAAAATTACACGCTTCGAAATCATACGTGGAATTCGAGAAAAGACTATACTTAAACCGAACGATAACGCAATCACGGAATTTACTAATAAGCACGTGAGGAAATAAAAATTATACACGAAATAATAACGAAGCAAAACGATAAAAGCAAACAAATTTTAGACACGAAAAACCAAGACAGATCAGATCCCCCTACCCTAAGACAGGATGACGTGTGTATAAAAAATAATCAAAGAAATACTAAACTACGACCACCATATGACCAAAGGGATGTAACCAAAGAAACTAACTTAACATTCCACACAAATAAAAAATTTTAGTATCACAAATCAAAGACTAAACCTAAATGAAATTAATCTTTTCAGGAGCCTGACACCTTCTTCTCATACCACGACCTTACGCACACAAAAGGACTATTAGCACTCAATCTAGGAGAAACTAAATTAACCTCACATTATAATAGTTTAATCCACATAATTAATATAACTAATATAAAAGAATCTTTAGAAGATTTAAAAACTAATGTATTCATAAATGACGGAGTTCTTAGGGGACACACATAAAAAAAAAACAATACAGACGTATTGAGAACCATCCTCCTTTTTTAAAGTCGGGTTTAAAATAATCAATTACTAATCGAAGATAGCACAAATTCACAACATAAATTAAATACACAAATGATTGACCGATTTGACAATATAACCTAATTTATTAATACCGAACAGGCTAAACTTAAAATAATTGCTGATGCTATTAAATCTTATCCACTTCTCGAACACAAGTTCATTCACAAGTTATTCCAGTCACAAATATACTTCTCGGTTCAATCACAATAGCAGTATTATATGACCATATTAGTGACATTATTCTTTCTATGGATTTTGCCCGGTTGAACATTATCTCAAGACAAATATTAACTAAACAAGAATTAAATATAGTTTATTATGCTTTCAAACCACAAATAAAAATCGGAACTGATGAACAATTATACGAATTATTAAACTTAAAGGCTTATTATAACGGGAGTAATATTATATTCGCTGTACAGATACCTCAATTCCATAACGAAACCTTTAGTACAATAAAAATCAGACCCTTACCCGAACAATATCAAATAATTAAACCTTTAACAAACATAATCCTGTATTATCATAAACATTTCCTATTTCTACAAAAACCTTGCAACATATTAGAAAACAAACCAGCCAAATGCACACTTCATCGAACTATAGAGGAAGCCTTCGTAGAAGAAATCGAAACCAATCACATCATAGTATCATCAAGCAATCTTGTTAACATCACTATTAATTGTGGGAAAAATATAACCAACTTCATCGGAAAACTCAACATAATATTACATGAACGCCAACTAACTATTAATCAAATCAAATATGGAACTTTATAAACCTCAACTCACAACATCGTGTTGGAACAAATAACGTATAATGTCATCAACATAACGAATATATCGAAGGACATTAATCTGGATTTATTGAAAGTGAAACACTTTGAAAACACAAAAGAACCTCAATCATTGAAGTATCAACATTCTATGCACACCGATGTTTGGACAGTAACAACTTTTATTTCTATAATTTGTTTAATTCTATATTTTAAGTTTAGAAAACTTAGAAAGATTAAAAATGCACCAGTGGAAACCATGGTTAGACGTACATCATCAGCGCCTGCAGTCGTCCAACTTCCTTCTGAAGTTAGACTTCCTTCTTAAGGACGGAAGAGTTATAGATTCTAGTATGGGACACCCAATACTAAATAATAAAACTCGTGTACATATGGATTTCCTGTCAAACATCGATCAACGTGACCAAATTTTTTGCAAAAACACTTGCTAATCCAAAATTATTGTATATACACCGAACATTTTGTTTTATTGATCACTTATTACTTTCTTGTACATAATCGCTGTTAATTATCGTTTTGACTATTATTTTAAACTTCGTTGTAATAATTAATATTTATTGTAATAATTAATATTTTCAACAGTTAACAATTGTAACAATTAAATATTTGTAACAATTAATATTTTAAATAAATAATTTTTTTTAAACATAAACTTCTACCGAGTTTATAACTTACACAAATATATATATATATATATATATATATACCCTAATATATATATAAATATATATATAAATATATACCCTATACATATATATATATATATATATATATATATATATATATATATATATATATATATATATATGTATAGGGTATATATTTATTGGCAGGGCTTTAAGCCAAATAAGGTCCAGTTATTGTCAAAGGCGGGAGACGATAGTATACGTTTCTCTCGTCTAGTGAAATTTGAAAAGGGGACGCAAGCCAAAAGTGTCCTCAACAGACGTTGGTTATGTGTCGTGCCTGTAACCACCCAAAGATTTTAAAATAAACGAGGGGCCATCCAATGTTACAGGTGTCAGTCTTACGGGAACGGATCACGGTTCTGTCGTGGTGTTCAACGCTGCGTGAAGTGTTCAATGCTCCACAGGCTTGTGAGCTCCAGAGGTTGGAACCGGCGAAATGTTGTTATTGCAACGTTTCCCATCTGGCGAGTGCCATGAACTGTCCCGCAAGGCAGGAATTCGTTACAAAAATGACTCCCAGAAGATCCAGCAGCAACAAAGGAGCGCAGTGCAATGCTGCTCCGGGTGAACCCCTTTGGCACCCATCCCTCACGATTTCGGTTAGGGAATACCCAGGCCTCCTTCTTAGAAAAGAGGGCAACGAGCCAAACAGAGGTCCAGCAGCGCAGAGCAGTAAATCATCGGCAGCAGCAACATCATCGAAGAAGTTTGTCCCAGCTCCAACTCCAACCGCAAATCCGTGGACAATGAAGAGAGCATCCGAAAAGGAGGTAATAGATATTTCGTGTACCACCCGCATTTCACCCCATAACCCTTTCTTAATCGAAGCCCTCGAACGACCTTCATCATCTCCATCTCAATTGGAATCTGGTGCAGGTACTAATTTGACTTTCGACTTCACGACCCTCCTGAAACTGAGGATCGAAGTGGAGAATGCATGGAAACCGTGCAAATCGGACTCAGAAAAACTTCTTGTGTTTTTCAGGATGGCATCTCACCTCTTTGAAAATGGTATCTGATCCCTCTTCTAGATCCAACATCCGATTTCTACATTGAAACTCTCAAATGAGCTTCACTCATTTCTTCAACAGCATCAGATCCAGGTGGCTGCCACCAGCGAAACTTGGTTAAAGCCAGATAATAGAGCTCGAATTTCTGGGTACTTTACATAGCGCCGTGAGCATGCCACCAGAAATGATGGTGGGGTTGCCCTATACGTTCGACACGATGTCGAACACTCTCTCTTGCCTCCCAAAGACGGTGATATCGAAGCCGTCTCCATTCTTATTTCGGTTAATTGTGGTAATTATAAAGTCACATCTTTATATAATCCCCCCGATAGACTTTTACAGTGAAAAGATATTGACCGCATTTTCAGGACTCATGATATGATGCTGTGACCATGGGAGATTTTAAAGTGCGCCACATATTTTGGAGCTTTATGTCTAATGATGCTGGCTGGAACGCACTATATGCTCATTCCCTCAAACGTAACTTCATTATAACGTACCCAGAGGACACCATTTACTATCCTGATGCTGCCCTTTGCCCTCCTCAGACCATTGACTTAACGATACTCAAGAATTGTGACCTTCTGTTGGACCCAGATGTTCACTTGGATTTGCAAGGCGATCATCGCCCATCACTTTCACCTTAGGTGAAATGAGGGGCGCTGCTACTTTGCAAACCCAATTGAGCTTTCAGAAAGCGGATTGGAAACTTTTCTAGTATCTTAACGTTGAAACTTTGATCACTCCATAGATCAAAACAACCGACCAAATAGATTAAGAGGTTAAACTGACGAAGAATCTCATAGCTGCTACCGAAATATCTATTCCTAGGAAAACTCGATCCATCGGTTTTAAACTTAAATTACATGATGACACACTACGACTCATACGGGCTCGGAACAAATTACGTAAATTTTGGTAAAGAGTTAGGCTACCTGAGCTTCATGACGTCATGAAGCAAATGTCAGCTGATATTCGAGAAAAAGTCACGCGCACCAGTGATGAAATGTGGGAAGAGAGGATTTTGACTCTGACCACTCGTGACAATAGTAATTTGACACTTGCTAGAAATTGCGTAAACGTTCCAACTGACTGCCCCATCTACTGTCGGAAAATGGGTATCTCTACCCAGATTCAGACAAAGCTCAATTTCTTGCTGATAGCTTCTCTAAGGTGTACAGCTTAATTGATGTCGACGAATATCACGATGAAGAAATGGCCTGTATGGTGTCCGAATCCTCGGAAAATATTCGCTCTTCCGTCATTAACCCAATCGATGTCGAATGCGTATCACCTCAGGAGGTTTCAAACATTTTAAGGAAACTTAAGTGAAGGAAGGCTCCCGTTGATGATGGAATAACTAATGTTGTTTTCCGTTATCTTCCTCGGAAGACGGTTGTTTAGCTCAGTTAAATCTATACTGCGTGCTTGAGACTTGGTTATTTTCCTGACATTTGGAAAGCTGTCAAAGTGCTTGCTCTTCCAAAACCGGGAAAACAACTCAAGTCGCCTTCAGGTTACCGACCCATCAGCTTGTTGCCATCCCTCTGCAAGGTCATGGAGAAAGTAGTTTTGAACCGGCTGTAGTCGCAAGATATCCACGGACAATTAATACCCAAAGAGTTTGGTTTCAGATCGAACCACTCAACAGTGAGTCAGCTTCACCGGCTCACTTACAATATTTGTTCTGGATTTAACTGGAATAAATCCCCAGGCATAGTCATTTTGGACATCGAAAAGGCATTCGATACGGTTTGGCACAATGGACCTATCCACAAACTTTTCAAATTCAATATACCTACCTACATCCTGAAATTCGTGATTTACTATTTATCGAACCGAAAATCCTGAATTCATCTCCAACATAGTACATCGAACCAATATTGTATCAAGGCTGGTGTACCTCAAGGCTCCTTGCTTGGACCCCGCCTCTTTTTTAATTACATAAACGATATCCCGAAGGATCGAGCTACCGAAACGGCCCTCTTTGCTGACGATACAGTAATCTACTGCACTTCCTGGCAGCCGAAACTTATTTCGAGCTGCCTCCAGTCCCGCCTATCCACGCTTGAAAGCTATATCAAGAAGTGGACACAGCCCTTGTTCACAAGAAGAATAAATTTTCTTCTTACCCACTTGAATTGAGGATGTGTAACACTGAAATCCAACAGACGCAAAGTGTTGAATACCTGGGAGTAAATCTTCAAAGGCAGTTGAATTGGACGCAGAACGTTAAGAAACGTCTTGCCCTTGGAAACGCTTTGTTTGCTGGGTTGTATCCACTATTCAACACAAGGAGTAAGTGGGACGAACGTCTGAAACATCGACTTTTCAAGTCATGTATCCGGCCCGTACTCACGTACGCTGCCCCAATCTGGTCGAACGTTGCACCTTCGCAGCATGCGAAAATGCAAAAATTTCAAATTCGTTGTCGATTATGAAAGTCCCCCTTACGATATGCGGCTGAAGCACTCCACAGAGAAACTGGGCACACCACAATCAGAACCTTCATCCAAACCATTTCGAAATCCTATTTCCAATCATCCCGCAAAAATCCTTTCCCGAAAATCAATGAACTGAGTCAATTTAACCCCCGTACGTTGCTTTTTAGGAAACGATACCGCATGCCAGATGATGTCGATTACAACTGATTCGGTGTAATCTAAATTTTACATATTTTTGTTTTAAAGTCTAGTTTAAGGGACGGCTTTAAATTCCAACTTAGGTTAATTTTATATATCAATGGTTTTTTATGAAAGATTTTTCCATTTAAGGAACGATGTAAAATTTTGATAGATTTCGATGTATTTATTTAATAAGATGCTGTATTATAGCTAAAGGCTGTAAAGCTTAGGCTAGGTGCTATAGATTCTAAGACGTATTGTATTGTAACTTCGTAAACTGGCGATATTAATAAATTTTCAACTTCAATATGTCAATAATATTTTTAAGAATTTTAATTAAAATACATGAATGTATGGTGTTTGTTTTCATAATAATAATAATTTTAATTATTTATATTACAACAATTATATAAAAAACTCAATTGAACAATATCAATATTAAAACAATTTTTTCATTTAAAAAAAATAGTGAACTAATTAAAAAATTTTTTTTTCTATATTTTGTTAGCATAACATTTATATTTCTTTATTTTAATTTTATTAAAAGTATTCCTTTACAGGCATCTTAGGCATCAAAGTGATTTGTGTCCTTATATTTTTTTATTTGTTTGGTGTTTATTAAATCCATAACAGTTCTTATTTTAGATCGCAATATGGATAGGT
This sequence comes from Nineta flava, assembly GCA_963920215.1. Taxonomy (NCBI): domain Eukaryota; kingdom Metazoa; phylum Arthropoda; class Insecta; order Neuroptera; family Chrysopidae; genus Nineta; species Nineta flava. The sequence goes on along the minus strand of OY986042.1, from coordinate 58,208,206 downwards.
ACATAAAATATATCGTAATAGATGGCAAAATTATTTCTCATACAGTTATATTATTGCCCTCAGATGGAAGTCTTTTCCACTCAATTTCATGTAAGCTGTTTGGGGAAAACTGCAAGATTTGCAGTGTATGACGTGTAACGAAAATGGTAGCAATTATGATTCTATTGAACAATATCGTGAAGCCTTGCTAAAACCTCATACATATGGCTCGCTCAGTGAAGTACATGCTGCTGGTATCTGTATACTTTGAGAATGAAAGTTTACTAATCAGACGACATGAAGTGTATAGTTGATTTTAATCCAGAAAAAAGTTAGATTGCACTTTTACGTTTTTCTGGAAATTTTCAGTCTGGACACTTTTTATCTGTATTCCAACAGCTGCTTCCAAGAGATCTAATGAAGAAGATTCTCAAAATATTCAACAAATGGGTGATAATATTTTTGAAAATGCTATTATAATAGAAGGCAAAAACATCCCGCATACAGTAATATACATGCCCCCAGACGAAAATTGCCTATTTAATTCAATATCATATACCCTGTGTGGAGAAAATTTTTTACAGTATACAGAAAAGGTTAGGGAAGCAATAGTTAATAACGTTATTGACATTTGGCAAGATTTTTAAAATAAGACTTGTAACGAAAATGGCAGCAATTAGGATTCTATTGAACAATATCGTGAAGCTCTGGTAGAACCTGACACATATGGCTCGTTATGGTAAATACAAGCCGCTGGTATCTTGTATAGTTTGAGAATGCAAGTCTATTAATCAATTGACATGAAGTGTATAGTTGATATTAATAAAGAAAAAAGTCATATTGCAAGTTAACGATAAAAACTTATTTAGAAATGATGAAAAGAGAACAACTCGGAGGCGATTTGACAGCAATATTTAGCCGTTTAAGAAACATAGAACAATATTGGGAAAAGCCTAGAAATGAAGTTTTGTGTATGACGAGATATTATGGACCAGCTACTTGGTTCTTGACTGTCAGTCCATCAGAATGGAATTGGACTAATCTTGGGCAATACATTGAAGATATCAATGGCCCTGATATGGCCAAAAAGTCGATTAGTGAATTAATTGCTCAAGATTCCGTAGCAGTTTCAAGATTTACGGATTTTAAATTTAAAGCATTATTAGATTTTCTATGTTCAAAATACGGCCCTTTAGGAAAAGTTGAACATTAATTCTGGCGCCGTGAGTATCAATCCAGAGGATTACAACATTTTCATTGTATGATGTGGATAAAAGATTCACCTTTATGTAGTATATCGCCCAGGACTTGTTACGGTCCGTGGGACATATACCCAAATCGCGCGATGGAATCTGGAAGCGTGTGTAAAAAATTGTTTCGGTGGATCCGAATTCTATCCTTGGTTGATGTATACAAAAAAAAACATATATCCTTCGACAAATATAAAAATAAAACAAGGGTCCTTCTGGTTGCCACCACGCCCGAACTCTTTGAACAATTCAATTAACAGTACGAATATCACAATGTTGACATCTATTGGCCATTGGACAGTTATAATCGTCCCAGTTAGCTATTTGCGTATATGATGGTTGGCCGATACATCAGAGTGGCAAACAAGACAACTATAATTCGATCAATGAACACAACTGGTCGATTATGAATCTGAGTTCAACCACGTGGATTATTCATTATATGAAACAAAAGGAATCGATATATATCTACAAAGGCCTCAATGGATTTAGAAAAAATGGGATTTTCGATTATAAAACGTAAGTAAATCTTTGTATTATCAATTTGAACGGATTATTTTAATAAAAAAAATATATATAAGAAAAATAACAAAAATGTTGCGACATTAACAAAATATACACATAAATGATCATCAATTATAATCCAATGTCATCGTAAAATATACAAAAAAAAGAAAAAAAAACAAACACAACAAGAGAAACAAATTTCTCTGATTAATTATTTGGTGTAAACCGTAAACCCCAAGCTAACGTAATGCTATTTACAAATCCGTGGTGTGAAATTATATTGAAGAATTTCTCGACTTGACTTTTTCACGTGTTGTGTGTGTTTTCGACAAGTCGTGAAAATCTTGTAAGACGTCTCTCACAACCGTGCATCCGGGCAATTTTGACGCCGCAATCAATGGCAGTTAAAATCGAATGTATAAAATTATCTAATCCCTGGTTGTGAAATTTTTATTGATATTAACACCACTGATCTGTCTTATATATTAAAAATTAATCAAATAAATGTATTTTCAGCTGTCCGTAAAATAAAATAAAAAAAATGATGTTAGCCAACCCACGATTGAGAAAACGGAGATTAGTTTTACGTATGCAGCTTCAATCGGAGACAGTTTAAGATACTGTGAGAGTTTATGGAGGAAAACAACGTTTCCTCGAAATCGTCATCGGGGACGCGAGCACCAGGTATAGTGGCTGATTTTTCAAGGATTAAAAAAAAAGTATATATGTATATATATATGAAGTAAAAATGAACAAATATTACCTTGATTCTCTTTTATCAACAACTGGTTCCAACCAAACACAATGCTCGCTCAGAGAGTATCCCACCAAATCGTCAAGCGAATGCTGAATCGGTCAGTTTCTGGTCGTGGCTTGCAAATTAATTCCTTTGGAGAATAAATTATCGTAAAAAGAAAAAAAAATCTCGTTGTTATATTTAATTTTTGTTATTTAAATTCATTTATCAGTTTTTTTATCTTTCTCGATCGGCCAATTGTAATCTAATCTTCTTGAAAGGTGATAGTTTCAAATTTCTCAAGAATTATTTTACTATCACCAGCAAAGAATCGTTGATTTCTAATATTGTAATGAATTTTTAAAGTATTGAGATAATTTTAAACTCGCGTAGCGAATCTAATTTTTCAATTCAATTTAATATTCCTTTTCTTTCATCTCAATCGATCGGTAGATTGTTCTATAATGTTCCAAATTTGTTTTCTTCCACTCACCCCGTTCACCGACAAAACAACTTACATCACCTTGATTTTAAGCAGGAATCGATCTCATTGGAGAAGGCATTGTGTTTTTTACCTTTTCTTTTTAAAAATATTATTTACTTTCCAATTTTGTAAACAGGCGTACAGGATATATAGGAAATATCTTGCACAAACTTGTATCTTTTTTTTTTATTCCTAGTTAATCTTAACAAGTGTTGTCCCTTTTTTTTTTGTTAAGGTGAATTCAGAGTTGGTTTACATATATATTTTTTTTATCTTTTGTATTATTCCCTATTATTTTATTTTATTTATTTATTTTTTCTCTTTAAATATTACTTTCAACACTTTTATAATATAACTTATTTCTTGTCCTTTACTTTTTTTTAATTAATTGTCTGTACAGTGTAACACATAATATTCACTTTTCTGTCATTATTTCACTTATATTCTTTTTAATATACACCACTACCCGTTATTTTTTTTTTGTTATATACATAAATTATTTATTTATTATGAATTTAGTTTGCCCTTTCTTTATTTTGTCTAATAAGTGTGATGAAATTGTCACACCCCGGGTCACTTCAAAATTGGAAGGTATTGTAGGTATTCCATTAGTTTTTAACGTTGTTAGGCTTCAAGTCCTCGATGTGGGGCTTATAACGAACTTTAGTATCCACATTCTCGAGATCGCAAGATACCACGGTCGTAAATTTCAAGATTCGCCTCGGTGCGGATCATCGAGGTACAAATTTCTTTGTTTCGTCAAATTGAGGGCCTCCACGCACCCTTTGAAGTACCATTGTCCCTCGGTATAGGGATTTTCTGGGGGTCTCTTGGCATTGTAAAAGCGTAGAATGAATGTCATGTGCCTAAGACAGGGAGTTGCGTACCTTATCAAGGTCCCGTTCTGGGTCGTCCCCCAGAATCTCCGGAAGATTCCACCGTAAATCGATCTGTGTATAAACGGTACGACCCAAAAACACAGTCGAGGGACTACAATGAAATGACTCGTGGTGCTGGTTATTGTGTGGCTGTTGAAAATATGGCAGGAATTGGTCCCATTCTCTATGAGAATTGGTATATTGCTTCAGTATGATGGTCATACCATATTTTAGATCCTGGTTGGTCCTTTCCACCGCATTGCTGCTTGGGTGGTATGGGGAGCAAAATATGTGTTTAATTCCCCACCGAAGACACATGTATTTGATTTTAGTGCTTGTGAACGTGGCGTGATTGTCAGTTCCCATCGTTCGAGGAGGTCCGTCCAAAGTGTAACCAAATCCTGTTCTGTCTGTCAACAGTGTTTGCGGCAGTGACTCGCTTAACTGGTACGGCCTCGATCCATTTACTGATTCCGTCTAGCAGCATCAGTACGTATCAGTAGCCATTTTCGGTTTGTACGAGAGGGCTGATGTAGTCAACATACACACGATCCCAGGGGCGTTCAGGGAGTTTAGAAGCCAGAGGTGCACCCGACAGTTTATTGTGTGGTTTGCATTGTGGACATTTTGGACAAGATCTCACGTACGTTCGAACATCCCCAAACAATCCATTCCACCAGAACCGACGTGCGATGGCTCGGTAACATCGGGTTATACCCGGATGACCTGACACAATGGAGTTGTGGTGATAAAACAATATCATTTCCCTCATAGCCTTTGGAACCGGGACTCGTCGTAGTCGATTTTTCCCTACAATCTTTATCAAGAGTGAATGCCGTAACTCGTAGCTTATGACATTCTCTCCCGCATGCAGGCATTCGATGATGAGCTATAATTCGCGATCTTCCGCCTGCTGACGTCGCAGAGAGTTGAAGGTTTGGGTCACTTCGTCTAGGAGAGTTAGTTTCCCATGGAGTCCGTCTGTCTGGTTATGTGGTGTTTTAGTTGACATTTGTCCGTCGTCCGTCTGTCCGATTGTAAATAGCCTTGAGGCGTTTTCCCCTTTTTTTTTTTAAGGTGATTTCAGAGTTGGTTTACATATATATATTTTTTTATCTTTTATATTATTCCCTATTATTTTCTTTTATTTATTTATTTTTTCTCTTTAAATATTACTTTCTACACTTTTATAATATAAATTATTTCTTGTCCTGTAACAGATCAAATGAAAGTAATGGGAGTTACAGAGTCAGTATCAGCAAAACAAACTCTATCAAATAAGAGATTGTACAATATACCTAGGACAAAAGAATCTGTTTATATCAATGACTATAATCCAGTAGAACTTTAAGTGTGGAATGGGAATGTTGACATTCTGTTTGTTGGTGAAAAGACCACTGTATTCAATTACTATATCACTAAGTATACAACAAAAGGCGAAAAAAGACATGTAACAGAAATGTTTGAAATTATTAATTCCACAAAAACATTAACGAGTCAACTTTTTAATTTTGGTAATCGTGCACTCAATAACAGAGAGTGCGGATTACTTGAAGCAAGTGATACTTTGCTCGGTTTATCACTTTATGGAACTGATCCTGAAACTAGTTTCAGATGGCTTGACGTGAAGAAAATACATCGTAACCGCAGAGTTAAATCTATGAATGATATAAACAATTTGCATCCAAATTCATCAGATTTATTTTACAAATCATTGATTGATGATTATTATCCAAATAGATCTGCAGAGTTAGAAGAAAGGATCCTTTATGATTTTGCCAGATGGTATGATATTGTCGATAGTCGTCCTGTTTATAGTAATGCTGAATGTTATCAAATTGGTGACAAAAAATTTAAAACAGAAGAAAACGACCATATTTAATCTGTGATTATCCACTTGATATTAAAAAGTATCCAGAACAATATTACTTTGCAATTTTACTTTTGTTTATGCATTGGCGTAATCTTCTCGAATTAAAATTAGGGCAAGATTCATATACGGAAGCTTTAAATATAGTTAAAGAAACTATAAACGATGGTATAAATTACGGGCAGCTGAAAAATGAATACAGATAAAATTTGGAGAAAGTATTTGAAATGATCGAGTAGAAAATAGCTTAAATACAAGAGAACAGGCAAAACGATGCAAATGAACATAATGATGATGCAATCGAAAATCCAACAGAATTTAAACCAGTACAAGCAATTAATGCTGTGGATGCTTTTCGATTAATTAAAAATAAAATCAGATCAAGAAATGAAAGAAATGATTGATAATTTAATTTCAGACCAACAACGTATATTTGATAAAATTCACGAAAAATTGGACAAAGATTCAAGCACTCTTAGACTTTTTGCAAGTGATACAGGGGGTACGGGTAAAAATTACCTAATAAATACAATAAAACAATGGGTGTCGAAAAATTTCAATAAGACTGTGGCTGTCACTGCGCCCACTGGGATTGCGGCGTTTAATGTTAATGGGCTAACTGTCCATAAGTTATTACAACTACCAGTTGAACATGGATTAATACCTAAATATAAACCTCTTTCAGATCTAGTTTTAAAAGTATTTCACTTTTAGATGAAGTGTCAATGATTTACGACTCTTCCGATTTTACGACATTTACAACATAACTCTTATGTATATTCATTTACGTCTAATGGGAATATTTGATACCTCTGATAACGAAAATGGCTGGTTTGGAGGAAAACATATTTTGGTATTTGGGGATTTGTTACAACTACAACCTGTCAGAGAACAATCACCTTTTGAAGATATATCAACTAAAGATATAAATAAACTGATTGGTTCATTAAGTGTTATTTAATTTGTGGAAAAAATTATTTAGTTATGAAGAACTTTGTATTAACATGCGACAAAAAAATGATGATGATTTCATGAATCTGTTGAGTCGATTACGATTAGAAGTTATAACAATAGAAGATTCAAAATTATTTTCTTCCAGATTGCTGAAATATTTTTTTAAAAAGGGGTGGTTGATTGACTAAACTGTCGGCGTATGGACAAGAAGGAAGTAACCGGTTATGCTTGAGAAGGTTTTCTGTAGTTTTCTTCACGAACTCCAGATGAAATAGTTCCTATCATAGTCTGTTGCAGCCGCATATCCTACCAATCCTAGTCTACTCACAAATTGCTTCTACTCCACTCACATCCTCGCATCCTAAGGCATCACAAGGGACCTTATGGTCGAAGTGTAGCACGTCCAGGGCAGCCTTTACAATCTACCTCTACATCTTGCTGAAATTTAATTCCACTTCTGCTAGTGATAGACTTCAAGAATTGACAGTTCACCGCTCATCTTCACCAGAGAGCACAGTTTGTTTACTGCCAACAAGAAATATGTGTGCTCAACTTAATGAAGCAATGTTTAAAAGAATTGAACAACCGGTCATAGAAGTAATTGCTATTGATGAGGCTGAATGTCGAAAATCATTTTCCAAAAAAGTTCGTGAAATATTACATAAGTATGATGATGATTCATCTATAACAGCAGGTTTAGAGAAAAAAATTAAAAAAAATTGGAGCTCATGTAATGCTTCGAAGAAATGTCGATCTCAGTTCAGGACTTGTTAATGGTTCAATTGGTAATGTGAAGCAAATCTTTCGAGATATTGACGACATAAACAAAATGAGGAAAATTCGCATAAAATTTACACATGGCTTGGTACACGATTTGGAACCAGTTAAAAATAATTTTGAAGTTTTCTATCACGCGTTTGTGTATCGTGAGCAATTTCCAATTGTGCTTGCTGACGATATCACTTTTCACAAAAATCAAGGGTTTAGTTTGGATAGTGCACTTTTGTATATAGGTTCTTGTATATTTTCCTGTGGACAAGCATATATTGCGCTATTTAGAGTTAAAAATCTTGCCTGAGTACATCTCAATAGTTTTGATCCAAGCCAAGTACTATAAAAAAAAAATGCAATAGTAGAATATCCCATCAAAAACATGTAGGAAAGGGCCGAGTTTGCGGGGTTTAAAGTTTTAAAATATTTGAAATCATCAGAAAAAATAACTTGCCGCGTAATATAAAATTTTAAAAACATACTAAGGGAAAACTTGCGAAGTAAATTTCAACCAAATTTTTTCTTACATTTAATCAATTTACCCCTCATTAATTTTTTTAGTAAATAGTTTACCAAGCTATTTACTTTGTAAATAGCTTGGCTCTTTAATGGGATATCATCACTTTTTAAAGAGCAACTAGTGAATGAAGTCTAGAGCTATTTACTTTGTAAATAGCTCGGTTCTTTCTTCCGTATCATCACTTTTTAAGAAGCAACTAGAATATGAAGTCTAGAGCTATTTTCTATGTAAATAACTCGGTCCTTACTATCTTATCATCTCTTTTTAAGAAGGAACTATTACATTAAGGATTTTCCCGAAAATTCGGCCCTTTCTTACATTTATGTTTTTGGTCGGATATGAGTGTATGATAAGAAAGAAAGGATAAATATTTCAATAAAGGAATTAAAATAAAATAGAAAGTGTACATAAATAATAACCATCAATAGAAAATACACAATTAATATAAGTATTTGAATAAATAAATATTGGAAAGTATATAAATATTAATAATTTTAGACCGATTTCGTGTCTCCCGGTTTTTTTAAAATATTTTGAAAAGTTTCTACATAATATAATTGGTTTGCTTCTATCAAAAGATAGTATCATACACAGTCATCCGTTTGGTTACGTGCCTGCTAATGGTATGAATGAGGCAATATTTTGTTCAAAGTTGGTTTAGAGGTGGACTATTGTTGAACACAACCAAAATACAGGTCTGGAAATGCAAGCCAAATAAAAATATTGACATTACGGATGGTAATTATTATTCTGACAGTATTAAATTTGTAGGTATCAATATTATAAATAATATAATATGGACATATAATACACTGCCTAATAAAAAGTTAAATTCTACATGCTATCAGATATGTAGTATGAGGGATAAAGTAGATATTAAAACTCTATTGCTAATTTACTACAACTCAGTTATGAGTTATGTTATTACAGTTTAGGGCTCTGATAGCTATGCCAAAAAAATATTTATTGTTCAGAAAAAGGCTATTAAGAAAATTTTTAATTTAAAAGCATACCCCCTAGTTGCATACCCCCAGGGTATGCAACTAGAAGTCAAGACATATACAGACCCGATAGATTTAAAGTCAATGAACTTAATACCCGTAATATGGCCATTAAATATTTCAATTTTTGGTCGAATGGTAAAGGAAAACTCAACTCAGTTGAATCTAACAATTGGTAAATATTGGTAAATGTACAGATAAACAAGTGGTTTGATTTTTACATCTCACGTTAAAGAAAAACTCAAATAATCGTTAAAACGTGAAAAAAAAATATTAGGTGAAAATTATGTTTAAAGTGTCTAGGTTAGTTAAGTGTGTTGAAAAGTGAAAATGAAGTCAATATATTGCTATAAATCTTTTTTTTTATATTGTGTAAAAAATTGTAGGTTATCTATTGTAAATGTGTGAAATTAAAAATAAAATTTTTTTGAAAAAAATTTAGTTAAATTTTTATTTTAATTTTAAATCAAATAAAGTCAGGTTTGTATTCATAAAAAGTTTTATTTATTTATTTTTTCAACAATGTGCGTGTTGTACCAATTGACGATATTTAGTCAAACTTTTACTAATATTTTGTTTTTTTTGTGTGTCGAGTATCGGAATCTGTTGTAGGCTCGACAGCGCTCCTTTTTGGAGGTTAAAAAGAGCCAAGATACCGCGACAAGTGGAGACCGTGACAGAACAAGATGAGTCACAGAAAAGTATCAAGCATCCACACTGATTTTCGGTCTGGAAGAGCCAGTTGCAGCGACCATGGAGAAGATGTTCGTGGCAATGATGTGGAACGTCAAGAACCTGGACGAAAGGATGGGTGATCGGCTTCAGTCGTCTGTAGAGAAAATGGGCAAACAACTTGAATAACAAATCGAAAATCGAGTTCAGGAATCTGAAGACAGAGTGGGCGAGCAGACACTATATATAATGCAACAATTCAAAAAAGATCTGAGAGAAGACTTGTCGGAGCGAATGAAGAACCTAAGAGAAGTGTGCAAACAATGTATCGACCAAATAAGCACTGACGTTGGTTCTGTAAAAACCGATATCACGAACATTAAAGTCGATGTCGCTGTGAACCGCACACAAATAATGAGCAACTTAAGCACACGGCTTGATGACATGGAAACGACGATGCATTAACAATATAACAAAGCCGTGAATACAGTCATTTACTCCGCCGCATTGGACAAAATGACGCTTATATCAATTACAACGGAGTTAAGTGGAAGACCGGCCGAAGACCCAGTCGTTTTTTTGAAGAGAGCGACGGCATTGCTACGACTAACGCATTGATGTGTGGTGCCAATAATACTGAATTTATTACGAGACACCATACGTCCATTGGTAAACATTTCAAATCCAAGAGCGGTGAACGAGTAAAGCACCACAGTTTGAACACAGGACGAAGATCCGGGATCAATAACGGAGGAAATTGGTTCTGGAGAAGATATGAACCTCCACAAAACCGCAAAACATCGGCGTGAACACCAACAATCACCTATTCATTTATCGACAATGGAGACCAAGAACTGACACCACAGTGGGCCAACTGTTGAAGTTGATGTGCGTGGAAGATCAATATTGGCACTAATAGACAGTTGGATATCACACAACTTTGTAAGCGAAGAATTGGCAAGAAGTATTTGTAAATGGTACCCTGTCAGAGATAGTACAGGGAGTGGAGCCACATGCACAATACGTTAAGGTTTATTGGAAATATTTTAGTCTTTATGGGTATCCAAGAGCGGTATTTAGTGATAATGTTCCCCAGTTCAGATCAAGGAAATGAAAAGCAGTGAATAGAGATTGAAATACGGAAATTTGGACCATTCCAATATACCAACCACGACCCAACCCCACGGAACGCTTGAACCTAGAATTGAAGAAGTAGTTGCATTCGTATTTATTGGATCGAGCACACAAAAAATGGGACCTACTGAGAAGTTTACCAGCTAGAATATATGTACTGGATACAGTGATTCCCACGAAAATACATGAAGGTCCCTTGAGGCCGGCCAGTGCAAGGAACGCCGCCAATAGGAATCTGGGAAGATTGAGAGTGGAGAGTGTGGAGAGTTTACTTTAAGTTAAGCTAGCTAGCTTAATATACTAGTACAGTTCTTGAAAATAGGTCGACCAAAAACATAATAGAAAATTAGAAAATATGTGTTGAGGTCTAAGGGGAGGGGGGGAGGATTTTTTTGTGATGAAAATTATTAAGTATCAAAGAAAAATATTTAAGATGAGAATATTCTCCTCCTCTAGAGAGGAGTTTTTTTTATTATAATTACAAAAAGAAAATAATATCTGGTTTTGATAAATGTTTTTTTTAACAAAGAAAAGTAATTGTTAAATGAAATAGTTCAATGCTTTTTTAAACACGTTGTTGTGCTGAGAGTATATAAAAAGTAGTTCGCCTAATTGAAATGCAGTTAAAAATTGACATTGTTCAATAAAAGACTAATACTGTTCGAGTATAATCTCAGTTTGAAAGTACCATTGTCGGATTGATACAATCATAATTCAAGATTAAAAATTGTTGAAAAAAAAATAAATTAAAATTTCATTTTTTTTAATCAAATAAAGTCAGGTTTGCATTTCATAAAAATTTCGTTTCATTTAATTTTTTTTCAAAAAAGTGCAAGTTGTTCCAATTGACGATATTTAGTAAAACTTTTACTACTATATATATATATATATATATATATATATATATATATATATATATATATATATATATATATATGTATATGTTTTTTGTGTGTCGAGTATCGGAATCTGTTGTAGGTTCGACAACCCTCCTTTATGAAGATTAAAAAGAGCCAAGATACCGCGACAACTCTAACACTTTAAAATAATTACTTTTATTTTAAATATAATTTATTTGACTTAATTTATTACAACAATGAAATTTAAAATATTTAATTAACTTGATTTTCCCGAGCAGAAAATGCCAGACGTTTGCCGGATACTATATCTGGTCCGCATCAATTACGAGTATGGCATGTCAGATCGAGCATGCCGGACTGGTTGGTACCCGATCAGTTCCTGAACAGGTGTCCATATGGCAAGCCCAATTTTAAAGTGTTCACAATATATTGGGTTTGCCTGACATGGACCAGACTAGGAACGGATTAGGTTAACCTTAGCTCACAATTGTAGGATTTTTTTAAACTTTGTAAAACGAAATTTTTTCAACTTTATTAGTATTAAATAAAATTTAATTATTAATTTCTTTAACAAAATAGTAAAATTATTTCAAAAGATTTTAAATCATGCCGGACTGGTACCCGATCATTTCCTGAACAGGTATCCATCTGGCAAGCCCAATCTTAAAGTGTTCATATTATATTGGGTTTGCTTGACATGGGCCAGACTAGGAGCGGATTAGGTTAACCTTAGCTCACAATTGTAGGATTTTCTAAACATTGTAAAATGAAATTTTTTCAACTTTATTAATATTAAATAAATTTTAATTATTATATTTCTTTAACAAAATACGAAATTATTTCAAAAGTGCCTGACATGGACCAGACTAGGAACGGATTTGGATATTTCTTTATTTTGGAGTTGGTTAATATTTGTGTAGATTTTCTCGTTTCCACCGAAACTCTACTTCAATAAGATAACTATAAAATTATTTTATTTAAGTTTTGTTTTAATTTTGAAATGCCAATTTTGATTGTCGTTTCCATAGTCACTTTAAGTCAGGACAACGTCTGTCGGGTCAGTAATATATTGAAACAAATATCGAATGGGATTATATCGATAATTCCTCAAAAGGAAATTATTGTTTCAACGTCATGGATAGTTTGGAATGAAAAATTGAATCATATGTCTTGGACATATAAGTCAGAGTCATTTACAAATAAAATAAAGTGCCAAAAACGTCATGAAATGGTAAAAAATTGTCACAATATCATGTTGAAATTCTTGGAAGCGCTTGTAAGTGATTTATTTTAGTATTTTTAGAATTATATTTATGAATAAAGTATAGTATGATTACTTTACAATAAAATTATTAATGCAACTTTTTATAGGTTCTTACGAGCAAGCTGAAATTCGTCTGAAAAAATAAAGGTATAACGTCAGCAATTAAAACGATGGAAATTGGGACGATCATCGATTATTACGCTTAGAAGAAAGTGAAAAAAATTTATATTATTGTAAACTAAATTTTGTAATTAATCAATAAAATATTTAAATTTAATTGAAATAAACTTGTTTTATTTTTAAATCTATAGAACAACTTAAGATACAGATCCATTTACAAGCTAGCATGCCGGACCTGGACCCTATAAAACATCCCTGATCTGGATCTTATCAGGCATGCCAGATCCGTTTCCAAGTTGGCATGCCTGATCTGGATCTTATCAGGCATGCCAGATCCGTTTCCAAGCTGGCATGCCTGATCTGGATCTTATCAGGCATGCCAGATCCGTCTCTAAGCTCGCATGCCTGATCTGTAGCCTATTAAGCATGCCAGATCCGATTCGAGCCAAGCAGCCAGATATGTTCCAGATCGGGCATGCCAGATTGGGCCCAGAATAATCGCCTGCGTGATATGACGGATCAGGTACGGATCAGTTGACCAGATCCGGTCCTTGTCAGTTTCAGGTAAAAATTTCCAGTCGGGTTGCAACAATCAAAACACAATTTGATTAAAAATAACAGTAATTTCGGCATTAAAGTAATTCAACAAAAATTCAGAAAGATAATTCGATTTGTATTGATTGATTTTTAGTATTTATAGGACGATTCAGGATATTTGTCAGCAATTTTGATATAACTCGTGTACGCCATGTGGAGAGGTACATTTTATAGTTTTAATGATTCATATGTTAATTTCCTGTGTAATTTAGTAAACCAGTGACTCCCAACAACCCAACCAGAAAATGCCAGATGTGTTGGGCAAGCCCAATGTTAAAGTATTCACACTATATTGGGTTTGCCTGACATGGGCCAGACTAGGAACGGATTTGGTTAAGCTGGGATCATAATTGTTGGATTTTTTTAAACTTTGTAAAATTGAAATTTTTTTGACTTTATTAATATTAAATAAATTTTAATTATTATATTTCTTTAACAAAATAATAAAATTCTTTCAAAATTTTTTTATAGTTTTAAGAATTTTTGGAAAATTTGTTAAGTTTTATAAATTATAATCATTATTTTTTGTAATTTACGAATGTAAATCGGATCAGATTGTACCCGGAAGACCGGATAAGAAACGGTTCCGAAACTGATTTGGAAATAACAAATTAATGCATTTTATTTTCATCTCTGTTCTCTGCCCAGCCTTTTCTATCCTTTACAGTGAACAAAAATTATACAAGGTCATTGGACGGTTTTATGACATCTCTTTGTGGTGTATCTCTGTATCTGTATACTGAATACTGTATTTTAGTAGGACAGTTAGTAGTATACAGCTGGCTAGTACAAGCGCAGATAATATATACAAGTATGGAATGTATTTGTACATTTAGTAGCTCTCTCTCTATGTATATATATATATATATTGTCGTATCCTGGGATTTGGCCAATAACGACTTGATGCACTTGTCACTTTTTTGGTATGTTTTACTTGTTTCCAACAAGAGGCAGGGCTAGTGCTGTCAGCAGGTCAATCTTTGTACGTAGATTCCGGAACGAATGATAGTTGTTTAAATACTTAATAAATTATAAGAGTTATAATTTATTTAAATAGTCAATAGTTTTGTTAACTACCGTAAAAATGCAATGAACAACTTTAATATCACTTTTCGGAAGTATCGTTGGACGATATTACTTTTCTAGAATTTTAACTCGTGAGAAAGTATTTCTCAACAAAAATATTTATTGAATTAATTATTACAATTGAAGATAAAAAAACAGTCTGTTTTACATTATGTTTTACATTGATTATATAGTAACAATTTGATATGTCAGCAATTAAAAGAAATGACAATTTATTGAATGTATAATAAGCAATTTTGTGATCGCCACATTCTTCCCCCCTTAGAAAAAGATTGATTAAGATTTATTAAATGAAATCGATCTTTGCTTTTGCTTTGATTCGTTACAAGTGATGCTGCGGGTTATGCGTCTTGATGGAGTATAATCAGAGTTGTATGGAGGTGGTGGTGGTGCCGTGCTTGTAATAACTACTTTTTCTTCTTCTTCAGAAGTGGAATCGTTGTAATATTTTACAGTGTTGATCCTGGCTGAGGGATGTACTTGGTTTTTAACAGCATTACCATCGCCGAAACCGCAGTTGATAAATCTAAGTCGGGTACCATTACCATTGTCGTTATTTTGATTTTTTCTTTTGAAGTATAGGAAACAGTTTTTAATAAGCAACCATAGTATTTGTAGTAATTTGAACTTGATGATTAAATACATGCCCATGAGAGATATTATTGATGAAAACAGTATTTTTGCGTAATATAGTATTGAGTTTTCGTTTTGTATGAGAAATGGTTTGTTCAATTGTTGTTGAAGTTGTTCGTCGAATTGATTCAAGCGATGTTGTGCGTACTTTAACTCATAAATCAACATGGGTGATTTTGATTGGTTCCAATTTTATTGAATTAAGTGTTGTCTTATTTACGTTTTTTCTTACACAACAATCATCTTCCGTGATGTCAACTTGTGGTATGAACATTTTCAATGTATGATTGAACAATGATAATTGTGGTTCCATTGTATACAAATTCGAATGAGCCTTGCATATACCATTTATTGTCAAAATTGCAGTATTTTGGAGGACTATGTCAT
Organism: Nineta flava; assembly: GCA_963920215.1. NCBI lineage: Eukaryota > Metazoa > Arthropoda > Insecta > Neuroptera > Chrysopidae > Nineta > Nineta flava. The sequence continues at coordinate 58,192,503 of OY986042.1, read as the reverse complement.
CATCTTCATCTTTCATGCATAATATGGTACATCGCGTAGGGTTCGTTAATAGGAACAGCCATTGATTGTCCGAAATTGGTTTCCAAATTTCTGTGGTTGCATGGATAGTGTTGGTTTGACACATCTGTGGTATCTGTTTTGTTGTGATTACAAATAAAGCGATTTCACAACTGTCTTCTGCTTGTTGTCTGGTCATACTTATTTTGTTGCATAAATATTCATTAGGTTTATATTCGTCGCAGTTTTCTATTGTTTTTAACAGTGCATACTGCGTTTTACTTCTAGAAACTAGCATATAATCGAAATCGTTCTTTATGCACGTGAGAATTTCAGGATTGACTTTGTGTGGAGTAGGTAAAGGCTATATTTTGTAAAGATCAAAATTGTCTATGGAAGTTGTCTATAGGAACTTTTATTACAATGATTAGTCATTGGTCATGAATGCTTTTGGTTTAATAATTTTATAGTAATACTCTAAGTTTTGCCAGTTTGCGGCTAAAGGTAAACGATATTTGGCAGTTGCTTGGAGTTCATCAAGCAAAGTTTTAGGTGAGATAATATTGTAGTCGTTTATGCCATGACGAGCAAGTGATATTGACATTTAATATTTATCTATTTCTTTTTGAATCATGTCATTAATCTGTTTAATCAGTAATAAATGATCAACTAATGTTATTTGTAATGAATGCCCATTAATTATTCTCTTTGATTCTGCCATGAAACTATTAAAAATTTTTATATTCGAATTTAGCTTTTCCTCAACCGTGTCAAGGACAAGTATCGTTTGATTTATATTTTTGATAGTGTCAGTTATTACACGTATTTGGCTTTGCATTAAAACATGAGTTTGTTTCTGATCGTTTATTAATGATTCAATTGAGCTTTGATAAAACGTTGCGTCGTCTGCGTCGGGAATACCGAAGAGCCATTTGATAGGGTAACTTACAAAATTAGCTATGCTTCTTTTGTTTCTGTTTAATGATACGTGGTGGTTATCTATTTGGTCTAATTGATCTTGGAGATTACAGTCGATTCCTTACCGTATTGATATGGTCGGAAATGCTTAACTGATTGAACGATTGCCAAGAGTTCCTTTTCTGTTGTGCTATAATTTCTTTCCGCCTGGTTTAGTGTTCGAGAATAGTATGCTATTGGTTTGTCTTTGTTAATTGGACCTTGTGAAAGAATTGATCCGATTGCATCGTTGCATGCATCGGTAGTTAAAATGAATGGTTCCTTAAAATTAGGATATTGTAGCAGAGGTTGAATAGTTAGAATTGTTTTTAATTTATTAAATGATTCAACACATTTTTCGTTGAAAATTAAGGGAACGTCTTTCTTTAAAAATGAAGTTAACGGTTTTGCAATTTGCGCGTAGTTGGGTATAAATCGTCGGTAATAACCGGTTAAACCTAAGAATGATTTCATATCTTTAGGATTTCGGGGTTGTTTCCGTTCGATTACTGCTTTAATTTTTTCAGGATTTGGGCGGACGCCACAATCGCTTATGATGTGACCTAGATAAGCAACTTCCTTGCGCAGATATTCGCATTTATCAGGTTGTAGTTTAAGGTTGTGAGCCCTTAATGAATCGAATATTTTACATAATCTTTGATTATGTTCTTTTAGATCTTTCCCGAAAATAATAATATCGTCTAGGTAAACGAAACAATCTTGCCCTAAATTGTTTACTAAAACAGTGTTGATTAGTTTTTGGAATGTTGCAGGAGCATTCTTCAGACCAAACGTCATTCTGTTAAATTCGAAGTGACCGTGTGGGGTTGAAAAAGCTGTTTTGGGTTTATCTTCGTCCGTCGTTTCGACCTGGTGGAACCCAGAAGTCCAGGGTGTTGAAGTACACAGCTTCACCAAATTGGGGTCTAAAATGTCCTCAATATTAGTAAGTGGAAAGGAGTCAGTTACAGTTATGTCGTTTTAGTCAACGATAATCAGTAACAATCCTCCACTTCTGCTGGCCTGAAGCGTCCATTTTCTTTGGCACGACCCACAAGGGGCTGGACCATGAACTAGGCGAATGCTTGATAATGCCCTGTTCCAGCATTTTGGTTATTTGTGTGTTTACTTCTTTTTCGTTGATTTTTGGGTATCTATAGTTTTTTGTTGCTATCGGAGCTGGGTCCGTAACAATGATTTCATGTTTAATAGTAGGAGTACTAGTTAGTGTGTCTCCCGGTAAGAAAAAGATATCTTGATATGCTTCACAAATATTTTTTATTTCATCTTTTTCTTCGTTATTTATATGTGATACTCTTAGATTGTCATGTTCGGATTTTTTTCTATTTGAATTATTTACGTTATAAATAAATTGTACAGCTGGCTTGGTTTTTTATATCTAAGCAAGTTAATTTAATTTCTGTATTATGTGTATTTATTACAGGATATGTCATAGTATCTTTTGTAATTAGAATATTGTGTGGTATGTTGATTCCATCAATATTAGGTATGATTGCGTCATTAGTGATCACGGTGTTATTTTAATTTTTTGTAATAAAATGTATGGGAACATTAAAACCATTATTAAATGTTATTGAATTTTATAACTAATTTCAGCCTGATATTCTGTGAGAAAATCATGCCCAATGATCCCATCGTAGGGTATATTATAATCCTTATCAACTAAATGAAAATGAAAACAGAAGTCATTATGCGGTTTAGATAAAAATATTTCGATTTTACCGAGTGTTTTTATTTCACCGTTTATACCTGCTTATGTCATCTTTTGAATAGGATTATACCTCGTGGTACCATCTTGAATTATATTATTTAATTTTATTATGGAAGTTGTTGCACCAGTATCGATTAGAAATTTAAATGTGTTTGTTTTTGATTGTTTTGAGTCAAATGTTAACTTCTTGTCATTTATTCCAGAGTATAGGATGGCATGGTTGGTTGATTTAATTGATCCGCAGTCACGATCAACGATTGGGATTGATTGAAGTTTACATGATTTACTTCTTCATTGAAAATTTCGCTTTGTGCGATTCGAGGGTTTGTGTTAAATTGCTGATTTCTTTTTTTCTTATTACGTTCGTCTTCCGTGTGTCCTTTGTATTTACAGTAGTTACATAGAGCTACAGTGCTGGTTTTTCGAATATAAGCTATTTAGGGCATTATAAGAGAACTAGTTTTTGCTTTTCGTTAAGAAATAAATGATAAAAAAGTTAATTCGGTTCAAAAACCGTAAAATAGCGGGTACGCCCACAATTTTCATAAGACAGGATAAAAACGTAGGGCCTACACCAGATATCCTTTAAAGATGATATTTGGCATATAGTTAGGTCTAGTACCCAAGGCACAGGGAAAATTACGAAATCTCGAAATTTATATCGAGAAATGGGAAAACTTTCCCATTTTTTTAAATTAACTTTTTTAAATTAACATAGGAAATATTTCTGCTCTATGATTGGTTCATATTTCTATATTTATAGTAAAATGTTAGTAGATACCACTAGTGAGAGGAGTGTGCGGTTTTTTAAAACTTTTTTGCTCCACTTCCAGAAATGCTAGAAGGATGCGGTTTTTGCATTCGACGCGGAATTTTTGACACTTTAAATAAGAATCTTGGGGAAAATTTAATTTAACATATAGAAAACAAAAAATTAAATTTATGTGTTTTAGAAAACTAAATTCCCTAATATCGCTGTACACATTAGAGCTAGAGCAAAAATGATAAGATGATGAATTGTAGCAAACTTGATTTCCTACAACTGTTTTTCTTACGTATTTTTCGATTGTTCTAATATTAAGAGAGATATTATATATTTTGTAATTGTATTTTTTTTAAATGATTATTTATAAGAAAACCGATCTTACATGATATATGAATGCTGTCCGCTCATTGGTCTATGACATTTCTATCATACCATTGGTTAATATCTAACATATGATAAATTATAAATATTATAAATTAATTGAATAAGCTTAACATTTTAACATTGTTGTACGAGATTCTGTACATTCAACATACAGGTGTTACAGATTTAATTTATATATATATGAATATTTGAATATATAGCAAACTGTCAATCTGTGTAGACGTGATTTAGAAGAGCTGCTAAAAATTTTTATAAAATTGTAGTAAAAAGTGGAATCGTGCAAAGCAAATATAATAACAAGTGTTTCTAGAAATATTTTCTTGTGATATTAACAGTGTAGTTAAATTTAAAGTGAAAAAATCTTAAAAAAAACTGCAAAACATTTGAAACAATACAATAAGGTTATTTTATTCCATTTTAATACTATACACAATAATAGAATATTAAACACATAAAATACTCACAGTTTTTGTATTAATTGCAAGCAATTAGATGGTCGAGTAGTTATGATATCAGACTTCAAAACAAACAGTAACAATTAAGTTGAGTTCGAAGCTGAGCAAAGGCATCTAAAATTTTTTTTTTTAACTTTTTTTGTTTATCTTTAATTGAATAATTTTGCAATTGGTTTATTTTTTGTCTTGTTCTTTTGTCTTGTGTTGCTATTCACAAAGTGTTTGTGAAGTTTGTGACGTATCTTAGTGTTAAAAAAAACAGAACAGCATTAGTATTAATTGTAATTAGAAGAATGGATATGGGAAAATTAGTAATAATCCTGCAAGAAATTAAGCAAGAGATAAAAGGCGAAATTTAGAACTTGAATGAAAAACTTGATCGAAAGCTACAAATAGTGGGTGACGAATATAGTGCAGTAATGAGTAAACTAAAAATACAAGAAGAAAAAAACAAATTCATAGAAAAAGAACTTTTAAAAAATAATATAATAATACATGGGATTAAACGGAATTATCAATCATGATATAGCAATGAATAGTGGAACTCATTGGACGGCGTATAAAAAATTTAATAAGAATGTTATCTATGTCGATAGCTTTAGTAACCTTCAGCCGCGGCAAGAGTTCATTAAATACTTTATGGGATGTGATATCCAGTATAATTTTAATCAAGAAAAAAATTCAATACTACAATATGTGGACATTTATGTTTAAAATTTTTGTTGGATAAATAAACCATCACATGCTACAAACTTATGATTTATCAATATGTCTTTCATGTTAACGTTCACAGGTCATAGTTTTATTATAACAATAGACTATTTTCCAACTATTGATTTAGATATAAATTCAAACTATGTGATGGGACTTGTGGACTTACAAACATATAATGCTATTCCTAATGTTGATACTACGAATAATAAAGTTTATTATGATACTGATAATAAGGTAATTCAAATACCTGTTGGATCATATGAGATTGATGACATTTCACGTTATTTAAGTAATTCTCTAGATGGAAAAGCAACTATTCTTTTGTATGCTAACACAAACACCCTTAAATATGAAATTGTTGTAATGAAAATTATTAAGTATAATTTTTTTGAACCAACACACATTTTAATTATGAAATAAAAAAAGATATATTAAGTAAAATATTACGGAAAATATTTCACAAACCAATATTTTTCTCCTTGCAAAAAGGAGTTTTTTTTTGAAGAAGTACAAAAAGAAAATAGCTCGATTTAATTTTTTTTCTTAAACTAAGTTTTTTTTTTTGAGTCGAAAATTGAAAATAGATTAACAGATGCTTTTGATTTGGAGTTTTTCTATTTAGAAAAAAAAATCAAAAATTGAAAAAAATTATTGCATATAATTTAATTTAAGAGAATCAAAAGTCATGCAAATTGAATGTTTTTCAAAATAGATCACAAATAAATAATTTTGTAAAAACAAGATAATTTTTGTAAACAGAAGTAAGCTAGCTTACAGTAATGAATGTATAATAAAATTTGTGTATAGATTTTGAATGGGCACTGGCCGTGTGTGATAAGTGGATATTAAAATATCAACCAAGCGGGGTGTGACAATGGGTCAAACCCAAGGAGAGGTATAATTTTTAATTAATTTTATAAATTGTCTGAACACTCCGACTACGTCCATGGGTGTTGATACACTAAAATATTCTAGAAGCCTCCATGCAAAAATATATTGTCAAAAACAAAATATTTATTCAAAAAAACAATCATATTCTAGAACGACCCATGGCGGGTATATAAACCGTGATCAGTGTCGATTCAAATCAGTTTTTAAATCGTGTCTGATCAGTTTAATATCGACTATTGTCCGCTAGTATCAAAGTATATAATTGTTGTTCAATCCAGATCAAAGTATAAGTTGGAATTTGTACAAGTAATTTGGTCAAGTAATTCAAAGTTTAACATTGTGTGAAAAAGAATTAAAATAATTGTTGAAAAAGAAATTGGATAATCATTTTTTTTTAAAGCAATAAAATCAGGTTTTTTTTTTGTTTCGTAAAAACTTGTGTTTAATTTAATTTTTTTTTTCTTTTCTTTAAACAAAAACGTGCGTGTTGTTCCAATTACAAAATATTTAGTAATATCGTTTACTAATATATTTTTTTTTGTTTTTGTCGAGTATCGGAATCATTGCAGGTTCGGGCAGCGCTCCTTTGAGTATAAAGAGAGCCAAGATACCGCGACAAAATAAAGTGCACAAAAATGATAAATTTCAAACCATCCGATTCAATTGGTGAAATGTTGGGCTTCAAAAATCAAAAACTTGCAGATAAAAGACATGTGGGCGAATCAAGTGTTAATGTTCTCTCTGTAGAGACAATATATGATATTTGTAATATTACAAATGGTTCATATCATAACAATGAAATCAATCATACAATTTTTCATTTCTCACCGAATTTACCTCCAGGTTATAAAATTATAGTGCATCCCACTAATGTTATCTATTTACCCATCAATTGTCGAGCCATTAACAACATTACGCTCTCCTTGGTGGATCAATCAGGTAAATTAGTTAACTTTAGAGATGAAAATATAACTATTGGACTGCATCTCAAAACTGTATAATGGGTTTTGTATTTAATCACCCTACACGTTACTTTGGAGGTAGTGTGTCAACAAACCGTCAGATAAAACAAGTTCTATCAGACAACAATAGAATAAAGCACAATAATCGAAACCGATTACAACATAACAATCGAAACCGGTTATCACTCAGTAATCGAAAATTTCTACAATCAATTGTTTAAAACTAAAAAATAAATAACGGCAGGTTGTTGGTTAAAATTTATTTGTTGGCGTAAATTAAAGAAATCAGTTATACGTATAAAATTGACTTGTATTAAAAAGAAACATAACCGAAATTTTAGAAGTAACCAACGTACCTGAGTATGATAATCCGATTACAGGACTAGAATATCACAATCATCAAGCGTATAATTCAACAAAATTAGAGCCTAGTGATGAGAATAGAATTTGCATTCAGTCACAAGATTTATATGCATTACCATGTGAGAGTGTTTTAAATATTGAAGGTGAAATAACTAACGATCCTGAAAATAAAGCACAATTCATATCGAACGCTATATCATTTATGTTCCAAAAAATTCGTTATGAAATTGGTGGTCAAGTAATTGATCATACTCACAATGTTGGTATTGCAAGCACTATAAAAAACTACTTAACATTAAATGAAAATCATTGGTGGTGAATTTAATAAAGATGCCGGTGGTTTATTCAATGTTCGTATACCACTAAATATATTTATATATATATATATATATATATATATATATATATATATATATATATATATATATATATATATATATATATATATATATATATAAATATATATATATATATATATATATATATATATATATATATATATATATATATAGGTTTCTTTGAAGATTATCCTAGTATTCTGGTAAACATGAAAGAAGAACTTATTATTATTCGTGCAAATGATGATATCTATGGTTTTACTTCAGCAATCGTAACAGTTAAACCTAAAATTACTATTAACAAATTAGAATGGTGCGTTCCATATGTAAAAGTTTCAATGGCATGCGTATAAAACTATATAAGGTAGTAAATCAAAATATTGATGTAAATTTGTGGTTAAGATCATTGGAATGCTTAACTATCCCAGAAATGCAACAAACTGACAGACAAATGTGGTGTGTCGAGACTAGTTCCGAATGTCCTAACTATGTATGCTTCCAAATAGATCGTGATAGGAATATTTTAAAAGAGTCCAACCAATTTGATGATTGTTATATTACGAACATGAAAGTCAATTTAAATGGTGAACTTTATCCATACGCAAATTTAAATCTTAATTTTCGGAAAAATTAAACACCAATCCTATATGATATGTATTGTAGATTCCAGAAATCCTACTATAATCGATCCATAGCTGAACATTTGTTAGGTAAAATAGAATTTATAGAGAATGCACCTTTATTTGTTAATGATTGTTAAAACAACCCTGAATCACCAAAATCAACAACAGTGGATATTCGTTTTGAATTTGAGGCTACTGCTAATTTTCCTGTAAAAACACGTGCATATTCAAGACAAACATGATCAAGACAAAGAAAGAGTTTGTTGAATTGAGTAATGCTATACGTAAAAAGTATAACAAACTCAAGGGAGGTGATCAAATATCCACTTTTACCCTAGAGAAGACATTTAAGCCCATTGCTTCGATTGGAGTATCGAAGATCTGGCACGTTTAACCTTGCAACTTCCACAACCATTTTTGATGTTAGGTGATTTTAACGCTCACAGTCAATTGTGGGGCTGTGAGCATAGAGACGCACGTGGCAGACGCATGGAAAGTTTTTTGGAGTCAACACGTATCTTTTAAATACCGGTGAGAAAACACGATTAAACGCCAGAACTGGTGAGATGTCAGCAATTGATCTGACACTATGCTCACCGGCTCTGGCTCATCAACTGGAATGGATGGTAGTCCCTGATCCTTGTGGGACTGACCATCTACCCATCAAAATTTCTCATAACTCACCGATGTATCCACATCCTACTTCGCCGAGATGGCGTCTTCGTTGAGCAATGGGACACTTTCATGAAAAGTTTTCAAGTTCCCACGTTGGGGAAAGACGTAGAAGAGGATGTGTGCAAAATAACCTCCAAAGTCATTGAAGCAACTACACACGCTTTAAGTAAGTCTTCCGGCATTGCACCTAAGAGAAAAGTTCCCTGGTGGAATGATGTCGTGAGAGTAGCGGTTGCAGAGAAAAAGAGGGCGTGTAACAAACTGAAAAAACGCCTCACGCAGGAAAATTTGATAGCCTTTAAAAGAAGAAGATCAAAAGCAATAAGAATTATTCGAGATCAGAAAAGGCTATCTTGGGAGCAATATGTTTCGGCCATCAAAACCACCACACCATCTTCGGAGGTATAGAGGAGGGTAAAGGCAATTTCGGGGAAATTTTCTTCATCACCGGCACCTGCCCTCCTCAAATTGGATGGCTGAGTCATATCACAGCGTGCCGAAATCGCTGTGTTTAGCGGAGCATTTCGAGCGCGTCTGCAGCTCCCAAAATTATGACCCGGATTTCCTGCGGATCAAGATGAATCACGAACAACATAATGATCTTGATTTTTTCTCAGATGAATCCCTCCAGTATAACAACGATTTTACAATGCAAGAACTACTGGAGGCGCTAAAGGGGTCAAAAGATACATAACTTGGCCCCGATACAATACATTATGCCATGATCCAGAATCTGCCTTATCCTGGTAAGTGCGGATTACTGGATCAATACAACAATATTTTTCGGCAGAGCGTTTACCCTCAGCAATGGCGGGAAGCCATTATTATCCCGTATCCCGCTGCTTAAAGAAGGTAAAGATTCATCGCAACCTCCAAGCTACCGTCCAATATCTTTGATTTGCTGCTTCAGCAAGATATTGGAAAAAATGGTGAACAGACGTCTCGTTTGGTGGCTGGAAACTAATAATCTGATAAGTAAATATCAGACAGGTTTCCGCCAATACCATTCGACGACGGATCAACTTGTTTGCCTTGAGAATGCCATTCACGACAACTTTCTCCGGGGCTATCACATTGTGGTAGTGTTCTTCGACCTGGAGAAAGCATATGATATGACTTGGAGGTATGGCATTCTCAGGAAGCTGCATGACTGGGGTGTAAGAATGTCTCTACCTCAGTTCATTGAAAGTTTTATGTGTGAGCGCAAATTTCGTATCCGGGTGGGTGGCACTGACTCTATGATCCATTCCCAGGAGAATGGTGTTTCCCCGGGCTCGACGCTTGATTGATGATTGATTAATATCGGGGTGAAAAAAAAACCATTGCACTTCGATCCTATGGTCCATTTTACCTCAGTCTGACGAGACTCACTTCTCCCATATGTTTGCAATAGCCTGGAGCTTGGTAACCCTTGAACCCGGTAACCCTCTGCAATTGCATCCTGTTCAGCCTCAGTGCATCGAGAGATAACCACTTTGTTGTACTCTGAAGCAGTACCTTCCCGAGGTCTTGACGCGGGACTTTTTCCCAGTGATCACGGTGTTTAGCATTTGACCACTCGCTGATCACTTGTTTACACGCAGTCTTTAGAATTCCTAAAATAGGCTCTGGGCCTATAAATGGCATTCCAACTCCCTTCTTTACTTAGGTATCCGCTTTTTCGTTTCCTTCGAAACCACTGTGACCCAGAAGTTCCTCCAGACAATCCTTGACTACCCTTGAGGTGACCTCAGTTCCAGACATGGCTTTTAAAACAGCTTGACTGTCCGTCAGAATACATACGTTCTGGTTAATGTAGCCTCTATGTAGGTTCTCACGGACGCAAGCTAGTATGGCGTAGACTTCTGCTTGGAAGACCGTGGCATATTTCCCCAAGCTGAGGCTCATGTTTACTTTTGGTCTCTCACCGTATATTCTCGCCCCCGCCCCTTCTTCAGTTTTGGATCCGTCTGTATACCAGACGATTCCTTTCCTGAGGTAGGGTGATTCTCCTTCCGACCACATGGCCCTATCACATACTACAGTGAAAGGTTTTGAGAAGGAGTATGTTTTGGGAAGTATATCTGTGCCTATTTCAAAGACAGGGTCTGAGATAATTGATGTTCCACGATACTTGCATGTCCAACCTGATTTTTATTAATCCCGTTGTTTTTGCAAGACAATCTATAGGCGCTGGATCTCACTTTAGCTATTATTGTAATACTTAGCGGAGGCAGCCCTAGTATGACTTCAATGGCAGCTGTAGGTGTACTGCTCATGGATCCGGTGATGCAGAAGCAGGCCAGTCTCTGGATCCTGGACAGTTTTTTGCACGCAGTAATCTGCTTAACTTTTGGCCACCACACAAGAGCAGCATAGGTTATAATGGGCCTGACTACTATTGTGTAGAGCCAGTGGATCATTTTGGATTTTAGACCCCAGACTTTTCCACATGCTCTCTTGCAAAGCATGAGAGAACATTTGCTCGTATTTGTTATATGTTCCAGATGAGGAAAGTGGATGAGAAATTTGTTCTTATTTTCAACATCATGAAAGAGCTTCCTCCATGAGTCCATTTTGGGTTTCTTCAGAGACCTTTTGTATTCGGTAAGGGCATCATGGGCATTATCCCAGTTCCCCAACCTCCTTGCTCTGTTAAATAGCTGGCACACCATTCGCCTCTGACTCCTTAGGCCCTCATTCCACCAACAAGTCGACCTGCTGATGTCTTTTGAGACCTCCGGGCAGTTTTCTTGGAAGGAGTAAATTATTGCATGCTGAAGCTCAGTTGCAATAAGTTCAATGTCCAATACTGTTTTAACTTTTTTCGGAATTATGGCGAGTTTGAACTTTAGTGTCAAATTATATTCGTCCCAATTGGTTCTCCTCGGATCCCGATATTGTATATTACATTGGTCTGTTCTCATCTCCACATTGTATTAGACTTGTCTGTGATCCAATGCAGATGGTTCATCGGATACTAGCCATTTCTTGATTTTACCACTGATTTCATAAGTGCTCAGTGTTACATCAATGACTTCCTTCCGAACTTTGTTAATAAAAGTCGGCTTCTTGCCTTGATTAACTATATCTAAGTTGTTAGCTATGATATAATCAAAGAAGTACTCACCTCTTGTATTTATATTTGTGCTTCCCCACGCAGTGTGATGCGCGTTTGCATCGCATCCCATGATCAGTTGCTGGTTTTTTGCCTCACAATACTGGATCAGGTATTCCATCTCTTTTGATGGTGGTGGAGTAGATGCATCATAGGGTAGGTAGACCGAAGCGATGATTACCACTCCAGATCCATTCCCATGTTGTATTTTACTTTTACTGCTGTTAGATCTCTCTGACAAAACTCTAACAGCGGCAAGACATAGATGCCCTTTCTTGCATAAATGCAAGTTCTAGGTCTTTCCGAGGTTTTATCGTAAATAATTTGTCCTCTGGTATCTCCTAGTCCAAGAATCTTGTGGTTCACAGCACAAGGTTCCTGGATCAGAGCTATGGAAATTCCCCTTTTAAGCACATTTTGGCAAAAGAGAGCGGAGGCTGCCTTACTGTGTTGGTGGTTTATCTGAAGCATCTGAAGATTAGACATTCTTTTTTCTCTTTGATGAATTCAGTGGTCTAAGGTTGACTTGACCAAACCCGAGGTATAATTTAAACCCTCGGCCCTGAATCAACCCCAGATCCGCTGCACTCACTTCCAGCACGATCGTGTGTCCCGCATTTGTCCTCGTGCTGTTGATAATTCGCCAGTCCTCAGTGTGCAGGTTTGCATTCTGCGCTCCAAGAGTTTTGATTATTTGGCCGGTTTCAACGGAGTTATAGATCTGGGGAGCATACAGCAGAACTTTTGATGTGTTCATCAGGGCTCTTGCATCCCCGACGACAAGTTCCGCTCCGTCCCATGGTCTGATATTCGGGACGTTCTCCATGAGCCAGTTTATGGCTGTTTTTCCTATGCACCGCACATCACACAACGAGCGCCCCCCTGTCCAGGTGGCAACCCCGATATTGTGGGCCCACAACGAGCTCTTGGCTAATAAGGGTTTGTAGCAACGAGAGTTTTACCTCTTCGGATTGTTCCTGATTCATATTGACACCAGGATAGCCCCGCAATGCAATGCATATCTTTGTTGTTTCGGCGGTTTCAGCAAAGGTATTAATAGCACTTACCTGTTCCCTCTTTCTACGTTTTTTCGAGATCTGTTTCGGGCTTGGTGTCCCATCTTCAGATCTCAATCTCTTTTCCTGTGGATTTTCCAAGGGTTGATTCCATGAGTCAGACCCCACAGGTATCACTGTTTCTGAGAAAAATAGAGCTGTAGGGCTTTTTGTCCGAATTTTCCTCTTTATCGGAGGAATCGCTTTCTCCTCAGCTTTGGTTTTCTCTTCAGCTGCTTTTCTATGGGCTACACCCAAGCGATTTTTCATTTCCACCTTCAGGAAAGGATTCTGGAGTTTATCGTCCAGATTTCTGCAGGGCTGGATGCACCTGCAGTTTTTTGTGTCTCGGTGAGGTTTGTTCGTGCAGCCTCGGTTGATTCAATTTTTGAGGGGATTTGAGCCCCAGAATTAATATTATTTTTAGTGTGTTTATCCATTTGTCCCCCGATTATAAACGGGCCATGTAGTACTTCATCGGCCCCTTGATGAAGAGGAGCATTGATACAGTGGAGTTCGCCAGTTGCTCCAATGGGATTGTTTATGACAGCATTTAACCCTGGTGCCCTAGCCTTCGGCTAGATCTCTTGGCACAATGTCTTGCACCGTAGCTTGGGTCTCTTGTTGTATGGTTTCTTGGTCGTGTTTCTCAAGGCCATCCTGTCCGGCGTGGGTATTCCTGCCAGTAACATAGTTACCGACGGCGTAGCATAGCCCTTCATCGATGCACATAAGCCTCTCCACCAACTAAAAGGTCCTTCCATGCCTAGGAGAGGGGCTCGACGCTTAGTGTCACCCTTTTTGCTATAGCGGTCAATCACATCGCAGCTTCAGCCCCGATTCGTCAATGTCTGTACGTTGAGGACCTTGCAATTTTCTATGGAGCTCCATCAATGGATACAATTGAAACGAGACTCCAGCAGGGCATCAACAAAATTGTGCATTCTGCAGAAAATGTTGGTTTTCGGTTCTCCACAATTAAAACTAAAGTGGTCCATTTCTGTAGAAAAAACAAGGCACATCCTGATCCAATCCTTTACATAAAGGGTACCCGCCTTAGATGTGCCGACTCAATTAGGTTTCTGGGACTTGTTTTTGACAAGAAACTAACGTGGCATCCACACCTCCAATCCCTGGCAGCGAGTTGTTGCAAGGCAATGAATGTGCTCCAGGGATTGGCTGGTACATCGTGGAGTGCGGCCCGGGATATGCTACTGCGGCTCTATTCCTCGCTGGTTCTGCCCAGGATAGATTATGGCTGCGCAGTATTCTCCTCCGCCCAGATGTCAACGCTCAAAACTCTAGATCCTATTCACCACGCAGGCATTAGACTAGCCACAGGAGCCTTTTGAACGAGTCTCTCTATGAGTCTATGTGTAGAGTCGGAATTGCTTCCATTGAGGTTGAGGCGTGAGCGTCTGCTCCTCAATTATGTTGCGGGGGTATGGGCTAAGCCCAATCATGTCAACTTCCCGGCTCTCTTCAGATAATCCAGATTTCTGAGGAGACTCTATGAGAGACGTGCCACGGTAACCAGACCTTTGGCTGTTCGAATGCAGTAGCTTTTAGAGAGTCATAATTTCAAATTCGCGCCGGTTTTTCCCTATAGTCTTCATAAAGTTCCTCCTTGGCTGATCCCAAAGGTAAGGTGCCGCTTTGACCTGGATGGTCTCCGTAAAGATGAGACCAGTTCCCAGTACTATCGGACCTGCTTTCAACAAATTATTTACGAATACAATGACTCTCTGTGCGTGTATACGGATGGATCTAAAACCGTTTCTGGTGTGGTAAGCGCTATTGCCATTGGCAATAGCTCACACACTTGGTCGCTCTCCCCATAGGCATCCGTATGCACTGCTGAATTATTTGCAATTTTGCAAGCCCTGCGATATTGTGAAGAGTTTTCGAACCTTCACAATACATTCCTCATTTCTTCCGACTCGTTGAGCGCGCTACAAGCACTAATTTGCACGCTTTCAAGGGACCCTCTGGTGCAAAGCATCCAAGCAATACTCCATGTCCATACATACCACCAAGCACATGTCCATACTTTTTTTATGGACGCCTGGGCACGTGGGTGTACATGGGAATGAGGTGGTTGATGAAGCAGCGCAGGTCGCGGCTGATTTAGACCACCTGGATCTAATTCCAATACGCCCAGAGGATCTGAAAGTGTGCATACGTTTCAAAATTAATGAAAAATGGCAGCGTGACAACCAAGCATCAATAAAATGCCGACACCTGTAAATCTGAGCCGTAAATCAAGATCATCATGTTGTTGGTGATGCATCTTGATCCGCAGGAAATCCGGGGTTTTTTTTGGAGCTGCAGACGTGCACGACATGCTCTGCTAAACACTCAGCAATTTCGGCACGCTGCGATATGATCCGGCCATCGAAATTGAGGTATGCACCCAAAGTTTCACCCAAAAAATTTATAAATTACGAAAAATGTACACTTAAATATTTACAATAAATTATTTTAAGTAAACGCGCGCTTTATTTTTAGACAACAAAAGACAAGAATATCGATATATCCTCATATAAAAATTGAAAAATAATTATGCTGATTAGTTATGAAAATTCTATGCGAAATATTTCAGAAAGAAAAACGCATAATTTATAAAGATTATTAAAATACAAACAACTGTTCTAGGAATAGGGGCAAAATTTGATATATAATTGCATAGTAAATAGTTTAGCATAACTAACATAAGAAAATTATACTTTAAATAAATATGTTTACCGTACCAAAAAAAAAAATGATATAAATAATTTATAACGTAAAGGATAAACATTTTTAAAGTTTTGAATTGATGTTTCGACATAAAAGAAATGAAAGCCTAACAAATTTAATCTAAAGAAAAGAATATTTAAAACGAGAATATGATAATTTACCAATCCACCTTTTTTCCAATCGAATAAAAAAATATATTGAATTATTGATCGATTGAAATGATGAAATCCGGAAATTATTAAAAATATAAATTTATGTAGATTATAAGTCACCATAATAAAAAAAAATTCCAAAACCAAAATTTAAAATATTGGAATGTTGATAACAAACGAATATATTTTTTATCCTCGATTCCAGATGCCACAGAAAAGAGCGATAAATGTAGTAGTTAACTCGTCAACAGATGCCGTGAAAAAGAGAATGAATTTTATATTTTTACCCCTGAAGTATTAACTTCAGGTATTAACTCTCTTCTCTTTTTCACGGCATCAGTTGACGAGTTAACTACTACATTTATCAGACCTAATTAATTAAATTACCAGATACAAGTTTTTACCAGACCTAAAAATAATTATATTTTTAGGTCTGGTAAAAACTTGATATTAAAAAATTTCATTAAAACAACTTGTTAGATAATCAAAAATATTTTTTTGAGTTTACATAATTTAAATGTTTTAACTGGAATTTTGGTTACAGTATATATAAGGGGGGATTTTTAAAAAGCATGCAAAAATACTAATTTCAGTAAACTTTGGAGGGGTAATCCAGAGAATTCAATTTCACTTCTTGGTTTAAAAACGGTCACTTATGGTGTTTCAAAAGCACCATACTTAGCAATTAAATGTATTTATCAGTTAGCTTCAGAACTATCACTCAAATATCCATTAGCGTCAAAATGTTAACTAAATGAGATTTACATGGCGGATAGTGAATCGGAATTATTCCAATTACAAAATGATTTAATACAACTTTTGAAAGAAGGTAAATTTGAATTACGAAAGTGGTCGAGCAATTGCAAGGTGTTAGAAACACTTTCCATAGATAATAAAAATTCAGAAAATAGATTTATTAAAGACGATACACAAGGTGATGTGGGATTCTATTGGGGATTCATTTCCAGTCGTAATACCAAAATAACTTATGTCAAGTTCAAGCAGTAAACGAGAAATATTATCATGTATTTCGCGAATTTTCGATTCTTCAGGGATCTTAGGGCCAGTTACGGTAACAGGCAAAATTATAATGTAAAAAATTTGGAAAGCACAAATCGAATGGGACGATAAAGAACCTACATAAATTCAAAAAGAATGGAAAGTGTTTCAAGATTTATTAATTGAATAAAAGACTTAGTAATACCGCGGCGTATTTTTATTCATGCAAAATGTATAGATCTTTGTGGACACATCCACAAAAGCATATGGTTGTTGTGTATATTTACACACTACATACGATTCAAGACAAACAAAAATTCGTTTGTTATGTTAAAAGTCTATGTTAGCACCAGTGAACCCACTCACACTACCACGATTATAACTTTGCGGAGCTCTGTTAGGTGCTAAATTAGTACAAAATGTTAAAATGGCTATGAAATTTGAAACAATGGAAACTTATCTATGGACCGATTCAAAAGTTGTGTTAGCATGAATGCGAGCGGATGCATCACGTTGGTCAGTATTTGTCGCATACCGTGTACAAGAAATAAAAGATTTAACAGAAAATAATAAATGGTCACACGTTATCTCGGAAGACAATCCTGCGGATCATATATCTCGAGGCTTAAATGCAGCAAGCAAAACAACTCTCAAAGTTGCTTGGAAGATCCATTTTCGTAGAAAAAAGATCGTAATTTTTGGCCAAAAACAAACAATTCACAAAAGTGTGATATAAGTGCAATTCCCGAATTAAAAAAAAGTTAACTTTGTACAATGGCAATTCAAGCGGATTCGGATATTGTCGAAATATTTTCTAACTTTTAGTCGACCAACTCATCATCATCTCCAACACTACCATTGTCAGAATAATACGAAAGTACATAAAATTTTGCATAAAAATGATCACATATATCGTTTGTTGAAGCTTCAGTCCTATATATGGAGATCAGTTTGTATAAATTATATCAAACTGTTTTTTTTTTTTTTCAGAAAACCTTTATTTCTAGAGCGAAGAAAATTCAAATATTCGGCGTATTGTTAATGAACCTTATACTACGGCTTTGAAGGTGCAATATGGTGCCCTAAGAAAATTTGAAACCATATATTAGTCCAAAAATTTGACCTTCAAATATTAACTTATCAAACTAGTATAAGAAAAATGTGTGGATTTGTGAAAATACTGTCACCTTATTTCTATAACCAAAAGAAGTCATAGTAACATTTGTGATTAACCTCATATTCGATTATAGCCAATTATATAATATGTTGCCATGTACACTCCCGTTCAATAAAATTGAACAGATCTGGATTGAATATTAATCCCATAATCTTGTTGACGATAGTAAATCTTAACACAAATATTACATTTCTATACTTATGAGCTAGACATAATACTACTTTACATGTATTTTTATAGACCCGCTCTGTTTATCATCGTGACATATGTTCATGACATTCATATGTTTGGGAAATATCAGCAAATATATATAAAAATTGATAATGCTATTTCTGTCTTGCACCCTAAATTATATATAAATCTATCCTGTAATTCACACATATAAATATTTAATTTATATAAATATGAATGAACCTTATTCACACCGGGTAACTGAGAAACCGTATTTTTATAAATTTAAAATAATAATTCTAATTTTTTAATATTAGTTAAAAGAGTTTTATGATAAATTAATAAAAATTCGTTACGCAGGAGCAGCGTCAACTTTGCGAATTTCGTTAGAATAAATAAATCACTCTCTAGTGGTCATAATTTTAGCGTGATTAAAATGAAATATAATATCTGATATGACTTTAGTATTTGCGAAAATTTAATTTATTAATAGCCAAAATAGAACGATATATAACGATTATAGTTTATAGTTACTATGGAAACTACAATCAAAATTGGCATTCCAAAATTAAGCAAAATTTTAATAAAATAATTTTATAGTTACCTTATAAAATTAGAGTTTCTGTGGAGATGACAAAATCAACACAAATTTTAACCAACTCCAAAAAAAGAAGGAGGAGATTCTATGTTCGACTGTTAAGTAATGTAACCACTAACTGACTTAAATGTTTGAATTTCCAGTGTATACTGAATTGTATAACAATGATTAACTTGTTAACAATTCTGCGTATTCGAAATGTTAACAATTCTTTCCGTGGAACATATAATCACAAATTAAGAGAAAACTATTGAGTTTATGAAAATCTTTTTCAAACAAAACTTGTTTATTTTAAAAAGAAGATTTTTAGGTAACAAATTTTGTTTCTATCTCTTTCGGTTTCAAACATGTATATATACCCCCCCCCCCCCTCAACCCCAGTGAAGGGAAACACGTTCCAACGGTTTCAAAGATAAGCAGTTTTGCCCAAATATAGTCCGACTTTGCCCATTAACAAACTTCACCTTACTTTTTTGCTCTAGAACACATTTCATCTCGTTATCTCTTTTCGTTCTTGAGTTATCTTGTCCACTGAAAGACAGGCGAACATACGGAAATGGCCAAATTTTATGAACACATTTACCAGACGTTCAAGCGTACGATCAATATTTTTAAGCGTAACAGTCGTGATCAAACTTAATATACCTTGTATATTTACATATACAAAATTACACGTAATAGGTTTGGGCAAGAATTGTCTTTTGGATTAAATCTGTAAATTGTTATTTTTAGCTTTTTAATAAACTGACTTTTTGAGTTTTTTGTAGTCGGTTTAATTTTTTTTTTTTAAGTATGAAATTTTATTTATTATTTTTTATTATTTTTAAGTAAAATAATTATTTTTAAAATAGTTATTTGAGCTTCTTTCAATTTGAGTTTTTGTTTTATGTTTTATTTTGGTAAGTATGAGTTTCTTAATTGCTAATTATTGTATTTTTTGTATTTGTTTTTAAAATTATATAAGCAAAAATTATTAGCGTAATATAATGGCACCACAATTAACACCAAGGCGTTGGTCACGTGCTGTTGGGATGTTAGAGGGTGGGTGGAGCTGCAGCGGAATAGGAAGAGTACTGGGCGTCTCACACTGCACGATAATGCGAATAAAACGCAACTAAATGTGGATAGAAATCCTGGATCTGGGCGTCCACGTAAAACAACTCGGAAAGTTAATGAAATGCACCAACAATATGCACAAGAAAATCAATTTCTTGGAAGCTCAAAAGCAGTTACAAATACGGTTGCAAATTTACAACACGTAAAAAATATTAATTTCTTAATTAATTAATATCTGTGATACTTTTATACTTTTACTTGCATTTAATCGAATAGAAAAGATGCACAAATGCTTTTTGTTTAGTTTATACAAACTCGATGATATTAGATGATGAAATCATCTAATCAAAGAAAGCATTGTTAATTACATCTGTGATATTTTAGTACGCTTATGGCTAAGAATGATTATGACGCTTATGATATAAGCATGTTAAAAACTGGTTTTGAATACTATTTAATATAATAATCAAATATGATTTTCAATTAATGCATGGTAACTATTATAATGTTTATGAATTGTTAATTATTAACTATGATAACTTTGATAAAAATTAATCTTTCTTACGTTTAATTTTATATCTAATATTAAAAAAAAAATTAAGGTTTAATTCCTTAATTTTTCAGCCTTAATGTTCCAGTGTCTGAATCAAGCTGAACAGAATCACTCGTTTTCAATGCCTATTTTCATGTCTCAATTAAAATTATAAATATTAGTGGTACTGTTTCGGGAGTTGAGACTATTTTTTAGGAAATTTGATTATTCGTTTTCCGATGTCTACAATAGTTTTTAAGACATTTGCAAAAAACGTACCCCCCCCTTTTTTTTGCTAAATTGTTTATAACTTTTCAATGTTTTTACGCGGGACTTAATTTTTTTCAAAATCTTTCTAGATGGAATTACGAATCGAATGAGACCTTGGCCATAATTTTCTGAGAAGGCGAAACGGAATTCGAAAAATGGCACTTCTTTACTAGTCTATATGACTGTAGAAAAAAAATAGTGTATGTTTAAAAACGTACGACCTTGAAATTCTGGGTTAGGTATATATGATTTTATAAGTATTTTGTAAAAGTTATATCGACGTGACAAATGGTCTAAATTAAGGTGTAGTAATATCACTATAAGCACGAAGTCCAAAAGCCCTTTAAACTCGGCCTAACGCACTTCCGTGCTCTAGATAAGTACTTGATATAAATTTTTTTTATTTTTAGAAAGATAATTCCTCTACTGCTGGATACTTCGCACATTTATCTCTGAAATCAACCAATATAGGTAAGATTGTTAAGACTGGCAATTAAGTTTTAAATGATCAATATATCCACCAAATATATTTGCTCCCATAAACACATAAACATTGAATGATTATAATAATGTTGCTACTCTGTTTATTGCATTAAAATAATATATATATATATATATATATATATATATATATATATATATATATATATATATATATATATATAATATATATATATGTATATATATGTATATATATATATAAATATATATATATATTCACGGTAAGGGAGCACGTAACCCACACGTGACGCGTCCCCAGGTGGCGGATAGGGGAATGCTAGCTAGATATAGAGGGTAAGAGAGAAATAAAATATCTTCCGCGGTCCAAACAGGCTGAGGAAGGACACCTCATAAAAAAACCACTGCTGCCTTGCAGGTAGGGATTGGATTTCCCAAAGGCTAGGACATGGTTAAAGTCCGAAATAAAACCCGGATCAGTTACGCCGTGGGATCATTGGGAGTGCCTTGGGGATGGTGTCCGAGGCTGATGTGTGCTTGCACTGCCGATATGATGCTGCGACGTGGGACCAGAGGCCTGCCCCTTCGGGCCTTGATCAGGAAGTGCGCATTGACCACGGATATCGGAATCCGTGATGCCTCGAGCGAGCGCCAGTCCGTCCGTGTTTCCCGGGATTGGTTAAGCGAAGGTTGGGCCTCAGGGAACTGGGGTAGGCCGTTGCCAGGCCGAGGGTATACCCGCTCTCAATTATTTCGGCCCGCTCCCTTACGCACGAAGCGCTGGCAAACAAGATGGATCATTCAATCAACCAACAAAATATTGAATGACAGCAGTCCTCCCAGAAGGAGATAGCCGGTGAGACAACGATTGCCACCCCGAGGAGGCTTATCATTACTGACCCACCAGGGTCACCATGGCAATGGAGCAATAGCATCGATGTGGCACCCGAGGCATCAAACAAGGAGATGCAGAAAAGTATAGCTGCACTTCATCGATTGAGGACTGTTCTAGATGACCTCGCAACCCTCACATACTCGAAGACGAATGTGAGCAAGGAAATCATCCGGAAAATTAGAACTCTATAGAATACCCTCACCACGGCGGAACTGGTTATTTCTCGAATGGAGAAGCCGGAAAGCCTAAACCGACTGCCGACAGTCCGAACACGAGACGCGGAAAGCCAGTGGTCTCCAAAATCAGGTGAGTCCCACCCGGAAGCAGAGACTCAGCACAAGCGTCCAGAAGAGTCTCGGGAGAACAAGAGGCAACGCGTAGAGTCCCCTGCAGCAGATGAGGATTTCCGCCTGACTTCGAGGCAACTCGAAGGCGAGGAGACAAAAGGACAAACAACTGAAGCGTCAAGGGGAAGGCACACCTCAGACCACCAAACTCGTGCCCAAGAAAACGAAGGAAAAGAAGAAGGCGAATACTCGTCAACGCAAAGCAGCGAGACCAATACGACCCGACACCCTAGTCGTAAAGGCCAAGGAGGGAAATTCCTACGCAGACATCCTTAAGTCGCTGAAGAACGATTTAGAACTGAAGGAACTTGGAAATAGCGTGACCAAGGTTTACAAGGGTACGAAGAAAAACCTGGTGCTGGTTCTAAATAAGAAGGCACACGACAAAATGAGCGAATTACACTCAACAGTCGAGAGGAAACTCCAGGACACGGCGGAAGTCATCAGTCGGATAGACATGATGGCCATTGAATTGAAGGACCTAGACGAGCTGACGACGGCTGTGGACATCTGCGAAGCCATCAAGTCGCAGATCGAGGAAGTAGAGACGGTGGACGCGAGTGCCGTAAAGTCCATACGAAAAGCGTACAGAGGAACGCAGACCGCTGTATTAGTTTTGCAAGCCAAGCTTGCAAAAGCCATCCTGCCGAAAGGGAAACTGAGAGTAGGATGGGTGTACAGGAGAGCAAGAGAAAAAGACGTCATCCCGAGGTGCTACAAGTGCTTGGATTTTGGTCTCCTGGCACGGTCCTGTCAAGGCCCAGATCGTTCAAAGCAGTGCTTTCGATGCGGTAGTGAGACCCATACCGCCAAGGCCTGTACAGAGAAATTGTACAGGTGCATCGTGTGCGAAAGAGAAACGGCGATGACCCACAAAACGGGCACTTACTCTTGCCCCGCCTACCAACGGGCCGTCAGAGAGTCCAATCGAAAAAAAAGATGAGGTTTCTGCAACTCAACCTCAACCACTGTGAGGCAGCCCAAGATCTCTTCTGGCAGTCGGTCCACGAGGAGAACCTCGACGCTGCGATTCTCTACTGAATCTCTTCCCACGCTGAATTTCTTCGGCTGCTTGACGAGATAGTAGAACAACTGCGAGGAAGAAGACCAGCAATCATAGCTGGTGACTTCAACGCCTGGGCCACTGACTGGGGCAGCAGAATGACCAACCAGAGAGGAGCAAGCGTCCTGGACAATTTCTCCAGACTGGATCTGGTCATTATGAACAAAGGATCGACTCCAACATTCTCGAAGAACGGTAATAATTCAATTATCGACGTGACATTTGTAAGTGAGAGCCTGGTACCACGTGTCGTATCGTGGAAGGTCAGTGACCACTACATGCACAGCGACCATCGGGCCATCATCTTTGAGGTGGCCTGATGGTCGATGGAACGTGGAACCCACGATCTTTCGATCTGGAGATGTTCGAAGAGATATTGGAAAGCGTCAACGTGCCAGAAGGTCCATCTGATACGAAGGTCGCGCACTTGATGGCTATCCTGACCAGAGCATGCGATGCATCGATGACGAGGCGAGCAAACAACAGCAGAAGACCAGCATATTGGTGGAACGACGAGATCGCGGATCTTCGAAGAGTTTGCCTTCGCTCTAGAAGACGAGCCCAGAGAGCTCGAGGCCGAACATCCTTCGCTGAGCTGAGGGATCGATATGCTGAGGCTCGCAGAAACCTAGGCAAGGCCATCAAGGAGAGTAAACTGCAGTGTGAGAAGTCACTGCGACGCGAAGTCGATCAAGACACTTGGGGACGACCATACAAGTTGGTCATGGCCAAGTTTCGAGGACGAGGCTCCGGGATGCCATCAAACCCGGAGTTCCTGGAGAGGATAGTGAGGACCTTGTTCCCCCAACAATCAGCGGATCATATGGCTACGGCTATCCCGACTGATCCCGACATCCAGGAGGTGCCACTTGTGACAAACGAAGATCTGCAGAAGGCTATCCAGAAGATCGGAGACACAAAAGCTCCCGGCCCAGATGCTATTCCCAACATAGCTCTTAAAGCCGCTATCAGAAAAAGACCAGACATCTTGCTCTCTCTGTCTACAATGCTTGCATCGTAGAAGGTAACTTTCCTGCCTGCTGGAAGCGACAGCACCTGGTCCTATTGCCAAAGGGCGACAAACCACCGGATGAGCCTTTATCCTATCGCCCAATTTGCCTCCTTGATACGGCCGGCAAAGAATTGGAAAGGATCATAGCCAATCGCGTAGCGGTCAACAGTGAGAGTGACCAGGGGCTCTCAGAAAACCAATACGGTTTCCGCAAAGCTAGATCCACAGCCGTGGAAAAAGTCGTTGGTATCGCCAGGGAGGCGATCTCCGGAAGGAGTTGGACAACAGGCGCAAAGAAATACTGCGCAATCGTGACTCTCGACGTTAAAAATGCGTTCAATTCTGCAAGGTGGAGTTGCATCCTGAACGCTCTTCGATTGATGCAGGTTCCACAATACCTGCTGAATATCATCAGCAGCTATTTCTCGAACCGTGTCCTTTCATATGACATGGAATCGGGTACGCGGTCGAACAACGTTACCGGCGGTTTTCCGAAGGGTTCGGTTCTTGGGCCCCTCCTGTGGAATATCATGTACGATGCCGTGCTGAAGCTGACGATGCCTGAAGACTGTACATCAGTAGGCTTTGCCGACGACGTGGTAGTGGTAATTGTCGGCAAGTACCCGGAAGAGATCACATTCAAGGCAAACAGAGCAGTGTCCTGCATACGCCAGTGGCTGACATCCGTTGGGCTGCAACTGGCCGACCACAAGACAGAAGTCGTCTTGGTAACCGGCCGAGGAATAAGGGAGTCCATCACCCTTTCCATCGGAGATTGCGAGATTGAGTCTCAAAAGTCACTGAGGGCGTCCAGATCGACACGAAGCTTCGGTTCGACGAACATCTTCGAATAGTTAGCCAGAAAGCATCCAAGGTGGTAAACGCACTGACCTGGTTGATGCCAAACACAGGAGGACCACGACAGAGCCGTAGACAGCTCCTCTCTACGGTCACCAGCTCGATCCTTTTGTATGCCGCTCCAAACTGGTCGTCGGCCATGGATACCGCTTCTTACACTCGCCCAATGATTAGAGTCTACAGGAGAAGTGCACTGCGCGTCGCATGCGCTTACCGCACGGTATCGTATGATGCTGTGTGTGTAGTGGCTAGTCTCCCGCCAATTGAAATCTTGGCAGACGAGCGACGGTGAATCTACCAACGAAGGCAGAGTGACACTGACGACATCAAGGCACTCGCATCAGAAGAAAGAGACCGCACACTTGAGATGTGGCAAAGACGCTGGGAATCATCGACAAATGGAAGATGGACGTATCGTTTGATTCCAGACATCGCGAAATGGTTCAACAGGAAGCATGGAGAAGTGGACTTCTATGTCACGTAGTTGCTGACCGGACATGGCAACTTCCGAGCCTACCTCAACAGGTTCGGTTTGGACTTCGAACCACCATGTCCAAGTTGCCCACATGAACAGGAAACGGCGGAGCACATTTTCTTCTCGTGCCCCCGTTTGGCTGCAGAGAGAGCGGTACTAGATGCAAGACTCCATTGCCATGGTACACCAGAAAACCTCGTTGACCTGATGGTCCGCTGTGAGGAAAATTGGAAGGCAGTGGCCGACGCAGCGGCCAAGATGATGAAGATTCTCCAGGGAGATCGACCAAGGAGACGTCCACAGCGGCAATAATTGAATAGACAGTAGTAAGCCAGTCATCCCCGGGCGAAGTAGTGCCTGACGGCGGTTCCGCCCGGGGTACAATGGAGTATCGTCAAGAGTTTAGGGTTTTAGCGGGTATGTTCCAGACTTCTTCTGGTCCGAGCCCCGCACCGTGCCGAAAGTCTCCTGAAAAGGAAACTTCTCGGTCAGTGCAATTTCATGCATTTCCCCCTCTTGATATCAAAAAAAAAAATATATATATATATATATATACATATATATATATATAATATATATATATATATATATATATATATATATATATATATATATATATATATATATGTATATATATATAGAGACTGTGTTGGAATGCTTTTCAAATAGAGAATCAATGTTAAATATTCTTTATTACTGACAGGCCGTGTGGTTTCTATGCGGAGTTAGTCAGTACACATGTATGAGAGTCATCTCATATGCGTATAATAGTTTGTTTGTCATCCCCACGACCTGCCAGTAATAAATAATATTTAACATTGATTCTTTATTGGAAAAGCATTTCAATACACTCTCTATATATATTTATATATATATATATATATATATATATATATATATATATATAAATATATATATATATATATATATATATATATATATATATATATATATATATATATATTAATTCAATTTTGTTTTATCTTTAAAGAATCTCACAATTTTTCAAACTAATCTGTACCATTTTCCAAACTATTTCCAAGCTAGGAGCAAATGGGACTCACACAATCACAATTCCGTATTTAGCTTTGTCATCAGCCAATGGATCTTTAAATTAAAAAAATCTTAAAAAACACAACATTTGCTTGAATGTGGCTTAAATTTTGTATTTACGCCAGAAATATCAAGTACATAGAAAATAGTTTCAAACAAAAGTTGTTTGAACTTTTTATTTACTTCCTAGGTTCCAGCGTTTTAGAAACATGTTATTATATTCAATAATTTCATAATATAAAATATTATTTCAATTCATAGTATAGTGAAACCATGATATTACAAATCTGAAGGAGATTAGAAAATGTTCGTTATACCAAGTATTTGGTATAACTTTACAATGTGGTTTTTTATATAGAGGTTGAGTTGGTCTAAGATTCGTTTTAGCAAGGTAAGCAAACTTAAAAAAAGTAAAAGAAATGGAAATGAATAGACTTTAATATTTATTTAAAAACACAATGTCAAAAATTGGCACAAAATAATCAAAATTTATTAAACAATCAACATTGTGGTCAGGGTAGCCTAATTTTTATTTTATTAGTCTTGATTAGAGAAAAAGCAATAAATTGTGGTCAGTTTACCACCAGTGACAGTTATCGCATCCAAAGCGCAATCCAGCCATTTTCTTTTCTCAGCCATTGCAACTTTACATTAAACAACAGTGAAAAATATGTAATGCACTCTCGCACTTATAGGAACCTTACAACACTAATCATTAATTTATGATGACAGTTTGAATTCGTGGATTGTCTTACGATAAATTGAACGTGTCTGACCCTGTGGAGACATGAATTCTTGTTAGATGGATTCGTAGAATTCTTTATGCAGAGGTTAATTATACTTTCCATTAATGTTTTGCATTGATTGAAAAATCGTTATAAAGAGATTTTTACAAAACTTATTTGTAATGTTAAAGTATATTTTGCATTAACTCTTACGGCCAGTTTAAAGGGATTTCTAAGAATTTGTTAAATCGAGGAAAAAAATGTATATTGAGGTTCGTTATACTAGGGGTTCACTGTATAAATATTGTCATAATTGTTTGTGTAATAACATAAAAAAATAATAATAGAACATGATAAATTGGCACTGATTGTAGAAATGCATTTTTTTACATGGAGAAATATGTTCCAATTTTTTTAACATCGAATTTGTTTACATAATCTCAAAAAACTAAAATAGAATTTAAAGATTCATTTTAATTCCTTAAAATCTTGACTAGTTAATTAAAAATTCATCAAAATATATGATGCAATAGTAGAACGAAGAATTTTCAGATCCTAGATGAAATCCATATTCCTCCTTGTAATGAAATCCATAATCACTGATAAGAAAGTTTTTTGTTAATACCCAATTTTAAATATTAAATAACCAAATATTTACTTGCCAAATAATTTCAAAATGTTTTAGTATCAAATTTTGATAGATTTTTATTGGGTAGCAAATGGTCAAATTTGGGATTTTTAAACCAAAAAATTTATATCATGAATTTTATTTTAAAAATTCACAATATCTTTTAAATTTGAATGCTGCCAAACAATATGAAAAGAGCATATTCCGTTTTAAAACAAAAATGTTTTGGAATTATTTAATCACTTTCGCTATAAAAAATTGAGATCATGCGATCAAATTTGCACACTTACGTGCTAATTATTTCTCGACTAGACACACACATATATATATATATATATATATATATATATATATATATATATATATATATATATATATATATATATATATAATTATTTATTTCACCAAAAGAAATATAAGTACATAGGTATCGTCAATATAAAAAAAATTAACAGTTAAGTTAAGCTGTATGAGCAGTTCATTACAATATGCTTTTTCATATCCCGTTTTCACCAAAATTATGGATGCCTGAAATATTTTCAAGCAAAGGTTGTGTTTTTTAAAATTTTTTTATTTTAAAGATCCATTGGCTGATGACAAAGCTAAATACGGAATTGTGATTGTGTGAGTCCCATTTGCTCCTAGCTTGGAAATAGTTTGGAAAATGCTGCAGATTAGTTTGGAAAATGGTGAGATTCTTTAAAGATGAAACAAAATTGAATTAATATATATATATATATATATATATATATATATATATATATATATATATATATATATATATATATAAATATATATATATACATATATATATATATTTATATATATATACAGAGTGTATTGAAATGCTTTTCCAATAGAGAATCGATGTTAAATATTATTTATTACTGGCAGGCCGTGGGGTTACTATGCGGAGTCAGTCAGTACACGTGTAATGAGTACACACACTTAAATGACAAGCAAACTACTATACGCATATGAGATGACTCTCATACATGTGTACTGACTGACTCCGCATAGTAACCACACGGCCTGCCAGTAATAAAGGATATTTAACATTGATTCTCTATTGGAAAAGTATTCCAACACAGTCTATATATATATATACATATATATATATATATATATATATATATATATATATATATATATATATATATAAATATATATATATATATATATATATATATATATATATATATATATATATATAAATATATATATATATAATATATATATATGTATATATATATATATATATATATATATATATATATATATATATATATATATATATATATATTATTTTAAAGCAATAAACAGAGTAGCAACATTATTATAATCATTCAATGTTTATGTGTTTATGGGAGCAAATATATTTGGTGGATATAATGATCATTTAAAACTTTGTGTACTCTCCAAAACAATTGTGGACTTTTACAAAATGAAACAGATTTAAAATTTCAAATCTGTTCAATTTTTTTGGACGGGAGTGTACACTAACATATCAAACTTTTTTGTAAGAAATTCGTAAACAATATAATTTATTATTTGACTTAAATTAGTGCATTAAATTGCCAATCTTACCTATATTGGTTGATTTCAGAGATAAATGTGCGAAGTATCCAGCAGTAGTGGAATTGTCTTTCTAAAAATAAAAAAAAAATTTATATAAAGTACTTAACTAGAGCACGGAAATGCGTTAGGCCGAGTTTAAAGGGCTTTTGGACTTCGTGCTTATAGTGCTATTACTACACCTTAATTTAGACCATTTCTCACGTCGATATAACTTTTACAAAATACTTATAAAATCATATATACCTAACCAAGAATTTCAAGGTCGTACGTTTTTAAACATACACTATTTTTTTTCTACATCATATAGACTAGTAAAGAAGTGCCATTTTTCGAATTCCGTTTCGCCGTCTCAGAAAATTATGGCCAAGGTCTCATTCGATTCGTAATTCCATCTAGAAAGATTTTGAAAAAAATTAAGTCCCGCGTAAAAACATGGGGGGAGTACGTTTTTTGCAAATGCCTTAAAAACTATTGTAGACATCGGAAAACGAATAATCAAATTTCCTAAAAAATAGTCTCAACTCCCGAAACAGTACCACTAATTATTATAATTTTAATTGAGACATGAAAATAGGCATTGAAAACGAGTGATTCGGCTCAGCTTGATTCAGACACTGGAACAAAAAAGTTTTTTTAACCCATTGAATATGGATATTAAGAAAAAAAAATGCACGTACTTACTGGATACTTCAACAAACAATAATCCGTCGCAAAAAATAGTTTTCCCCAATTTTTCCATTAACTATGCTTTTGTTAATTAAAAAATTTTTCCAATCTGGATAACCCCGACAATTTATAAAATAAAAGTCTGGAACTTTTTTACTTCCGAAAGCTATTTTTTGAATAATTTAAAAACGATCCCCGTTGGAAAATTTAAAAGATTTTGATTTTCCATTTTTTTACTAACAAACAAAAATACGAAAAAATTCAAAACATTAAACACACTAATTTTAATGTATTAGACTTTAAAATTTTTATATCTTTTAAACTATTAAAGATTCGACATGACCACTTCACTCAAGTCTTTGTTATTTTCCATTAACCAATTAAAAAATTGAGATTTTAAACGAAGCTTTAACTCAACCTCGCTTTTGGTTTGTGAAAACAATGGAAAATCAGGAGGGGGGATTAAATATTGTATAAAAATTATTATGTCGATCAGTTCCTAAACAGGTACCCAGGTTCCCCGATCAGTTCCTGAACAGGTACCCAGGTATATTGGGTTTGCCTGACATGGGCCAGACTACGAACGGATTTGGTTAACCTGGGCTCACAATTGTAGGATTTTTTAAACTTTGTTTGAAAATCAACACAAATTTTAACCAACTCCAAAAAAAAGAAATATCCAAATCCGATCCTAGTCGGTCCATGTCAGGCAAACCCTATATAATATGAATACTTTAACATTGGGCTTGCCAGGTGGATACCTGTTCAGGAACTATTCGGGTATCAGTCCGGCATGATTTAAAAACTTTTGAAATAATTTAGTATTTTGTTAAAGAAATATAATAATTAAAATTTATTTAATATTAATAAAGTTGAAAAAATTTCATTTTACAAAGTTTAGAAAAATCCTACAATTGTGAGCTAAGGTTAACCTAATCCGTTCCTAGTGTGGCCCATGTCAGGCAAACCCAATATAATATGAACACTTTAAGATTGGGCTTGCCAGATGGATACCTGTTCAGGAACTGATCCGGTACCAGTCCAGCATGATTTAAAATCTTTTGAAATAATTTTACTATTTTGTTAAAGAAATATAATAATTAAAAATTATTTAATATTAATAAAGCTGAAAAAATTTCATTTTACAAAGTTTAGAAAAATCCTACAATTGTGAGCTAAGGTTAACCTAATCCATTCCTAGTGTGGCCCATGTCAGGCAAACCCAATATGATATGAACCTAAGTTAATGTTAACAATGTTATAATGTTAACCTAGGGCTTATTCCGTAATGGTAACATCAATAAATTGTAAGTTGGCATCACTTAAAAAGGAAGGGTAGGGATGGACGGACCTGTGTCCCACCATCATAAACATCTTCTGCTGTAAGAATCATGCAATGACTGAGAAACAAAAAATTAAATAAAATTGAATAAAAACAAAAAAAATTATATTTTATTTTGTTTAATAACAGGCTCGGCCTTGCGCACTACCGTGCTCTAGATAAGATTAACTAAGTATAATTTATAAATAAATAATAAAAATGATTCCTCTATCATTACAATAGCATACGTCATACGAATTTTGATGATGTTTATGATGGTGGAACACAGCACCATCCATCTCTACCTCTCCTTTTTAAGTAATGCCAACTTAAAACTTATTAATGTTATCATTACGGAATACACTCCTAATCCGTTTCTAGTGTGGCCCATGTCAGGCAAACCCAATATAATATTAACACTTTAAGATTGGGCTTGCCAGATGGATACCTGTTCAGGAACTGATCCGGTACCAGTCCGGCATGATTTAAAATCTTTTGAAATAATTTTACTATTTTGTTAAAGAAATATAATAATTAAAATTTATTTAATATTAATAAAGTTGAAAAAATTTCGTTTTACATAGTTTAGAAAAATCCTACAATTGTGAGCTAAGGTTAACCTAATCCGTTCCTAGTGTGGCCCTTGTCAGGCAAACCCAATATAATATGAACACTTTAAGATTGGGCTTCCCAGATGGATACTGATCGGGTACCAGTCCGGCATGCCCGATCTGGCATGCCATACTCGTAACTGATGCGGACCAGATATAGTGTCCGGCAAACATCGGGCATTTTCTGCTCGGGAAGTTGCTCCTAAAAAAGTGATGATATCCCAATTAAAGAGCCGATCAATTTATAAATTAAATAGTGAAAACTGAAATGTAAGAATGTAAGTGCAAAGTAAAATGAAAAAAAAATTAGGTTTAAATAATTTTGTTCGTAAGTTTTCTCGTAGTATGTTTTTCAAATTTTATAACGCGGCAAGTTTTCATTAAAAATATTTGAATCAAAAGAAAACAAATTACTTGCCACGATATAAAATTTGAAAAACATACTACGAGAAAACTTACGAACAAAATTATGTAAACCAAATTTTTTTTTCATTTTGCTTTGCATTTGCATTCTTACATTTCAGTTTTCATTATTTAATTTATTAATAGCTCGGCTATTTAATTGGGATATCATCACTTTTAAAGGAGCAACTATTATATAAAGTATCTACCCGAAAACTCGACCATTTTTTACATTTATGTTTTTGATCTGATTATATAATATATACAAAATAATGTCTTATTAATATTTAATTTTTGAGATTGAAATAAATATAGAATGAGATTACATAAATAATACCTCAATAGGAAATTATTGTTCCAACGTCATGGATAGTTTGGAATGAAAAATGGACACGTATATGTCAGAGCCGTTTACAAATAAAATAAAGTGACAAAAACGTCATGAAATGGTAAAAAATTGTCACAATATCGTGTTGAAATTCATGGAAGCGCTTGCAAGTGATTTATTTTAGTTTTTGTGGTATCAAAGAACAAAAACCCATAATGTAATGTACGAGGTATGATGACTTTACTTAAAATTAATGCCAATTTTTATAGGTTCTTACGAGCGAGCTGAAATTCGTCTGAAAAGGTAAAGATATAATGTCAGCAATTAAAACGACGGAAATTGGGACAATCATCGATTAGTACGCTTAAAAGACAGTAAAAAAAATTTATATTATTATAAACTAAATTTTGTAATTAATCAATAAAAGATTTAAATTTCATTGAGTTAAACTTGTTTTCTTTTTAAATCAATAGAACAACTTAAGATGCAGAGGCAAGATCCGTTTCGAAGCTGGCATGCCCGACCTGGACCCTATAAGACATGCCTGATCTGGACCTTACCAGGCATACCAGATCCGTTTCCAAGCTGGCATGCCTGACCTGGACCCTATAAGGCATGTCTGATCTTCATCTTAACAGGCATGCCGATCCGTTTCCAAATTGGCATGCCTGATATGGACCTTATAAGGCATGCATGATCTGGATCTTAACAGGCATGTCAAATCCGTTTAAAGCTGGCATGTCGGACATGGACCCTATAAAGCATGCCTATTCTGGATCTTATCAGGCCTGCCAGATCCATTTCCAAGCTGGTATGCCTGATCTGGACCATCTGTTTCGAGGCAGGAAAGCCTGATATGCTCCATATCGGGCAAGCCAGATTGGGTCCAGATTACTCATCTGCCCTACATGCCGGATCAGTACGGTGAACCAGATCCGGTCCTCTTCAGTGTCAGGTGAAAATTTCTAGTCGGGATGAAGCTGGAATTTGGGAGGTGGGTAGTATATATATAGTACACGTTACTTTAGAATGGATTTTTGAAAGTTCACATTTTAAGGGAGGTGAAATGGGGGATGAATTTTGTATGAAACTTATTATGTAGTCCGATTTGTTTCAAACTTTGTAGAAATATTGTTTATAACAAATAAAAAAAGTTTGCGTATTTGTTTTTTTTAAACTACCCATAAAAAGTAGTGGAATGGGGTTGAAAAAATAATTTGGAGAAACTATTCTGTAATGACGATTGTAACAGTCATGATTGTAAGGACAAGCAGAGTTAATACGGCAGGAAATCTAAATTAACGCGAGCAAAGCCGCGGAAAAAAAGCTAGTATATATTTTCCTTTTTTTTCTATTTATGTTTAGTTTATGCTTATCCATACAACTTAGGTTTTAGGTCAATGGTTTCTTATATCAAAAGCATAGGCTAGGAACTATAGTTTTAAGATGTATTGTACTACAGTGTCTGTAACATATTGATGGTGAAATATACTTATTCTTTCCAGTCCAAGTAGCTGAGCGGTCTAAGGCGTTATGTCTGCGCAGTATGCATACTTGGAAACTGGGAGCTTATGAGTTCAAATCCCGACATCGGCAGTTTGTCAATTATAAAAAAAGAGGCGGTTAATTGACTAAAATGTTGGCGTTTGGACACAAACGAAGTAACCAGATATGCTTGAGAAGGTTTTCTGCAGTTTCCTTCACGAACTCCAGATGACTATCGTCATAGTTCCTATCAGAGTTTGTTGCAGCCACATATCCTACCAATTCCTAGTCTACTCAAAAATTCCTTCTACTGCATTCACATCCTCACATCCTTAGGAATCACAATGGACCTTATGGTCGAAGTGTAGCTTGTCCAGGGCAGCCTTAACAATCTATCTATCTATATACTTATTCTTACTAATTTACTTACTTGCTACATCCCAAGCAGAAAATGCCAGATGTTTGCCGGACACTATATCTGGTCCGCATCAGTTACGAGTATGGCATGCCAGATCGGGCATACCGGACTGGCACCCGATCAGTTCCTGAGCAGGTATCCATATGGCAAGCCCAAGGGTAAAGTGTTCATATTATATTGGGTTTGCCTGACATGGGCCAGACTAGGAACGGATTATGTTAACCTTAGCTCACAATTGTAGGATTTTTTTAAACTTTGTAAAATGAAATTTTTTCAACTTTATTAATATTAAATAAATTTTAATTATTATATTTCTTTAACAAAATAGTAAAATTATTTCAAAAGACTTTAAATCATGCCAGACTGGTACCCGATCAGTTCCTGAACAGGTATCCATCTGGCAAGCCCAATTTTAAAGCGTTTATATTATATTGGGTTTGCCTGACATGGGCCAGACTAGAAACAGATTAGGTTAACCTTAGCTCACAATTGTAGGATTTTTTTAAACTTTGTTAAATGAAATTTTTTCAACTTTATAAATATTAAATAAATATTAATTATTATATTTCTTTAACAAAATAGTAAAATTATTTCTAAAGTTTTTAAATCATGCCGGACTGGTACCCGATCAGTTCCTGAAAAGGTATCCATCGGGCAAGCCCAATGTTAAAGTATTCATATTATATAGGGTTTGCCTGACATGGACCCGACTAGGAACGGATTTGGATATTTCTTTTTTTTGGAGTTGGTTAAAATTTGTGTTGATTTTCTAACTTCCACGGAAACTCTACTTCAATAAGATAACTATAAAATTATTTTATTTAAGTTTTGTTTTAAATTTGAAATGTCAATTTTGATTGTCGTTTCCATAGTCACGTTAAGTCAGGACAACGTCTGTCGGGTTAGTAATATATTGAAACAAATATCGAATGGGATTATATCGATAATACCTCAAAAGGAAATTATTGTTCCAACGTCATGAATAGTTTGGAATGAAAAATTGAATCATATGTCTTAGACATATATGTCAGAGCCAAAAACGTCATGAAATGATTAAAAATTGTCACAATATCATGTTGAAATTCATGGAAGCGCTTGTAAGTGATTTATTTTAGTTTTTTTAGAAATATATTTATGAATAAAGTATAGTATGATGACGTTACATTAAAATTATTAATTAATGCAAATTTTTGTAGGTTCTTACGAGCAAGCTGAAATTCGTCTTAAAAAATAAAGGTATAACGTCAGCAATTGAAACGACGAAAATTGGGACGATTATCGATTATTACGCTTAGAAGAAAGTGAAAAAAATTTATATTATTGTAAACTAAATTTTTTAATTAATCAATAAAAGATTTAAATTGAATTCAATTAAACTTGTTTTATTTTTAAATCTGTAGAACAACTTATGATACAGATCCGTTTACAAGCTGGCATGCCAGACCTGGACCCTATAAGACATCCCTGATCTGGATCTTATCAGGCATGTCAGATCCGTTTCCAAGCTTGCATCCCTGATCTGGATCTTATCTGGCATGCCAGATCCGTTTCCAAGCTGGTATGCCTGATATGGATCTTATCAGGCAGGCCAGATCCGTTTCTAAGCTCGCAAACCTGATCTGGAGCCTATTAGGCATGCCAGATCCGATTCGAGCCAAGCAGCCAGATATGTTCCAGATCGGGCATGCCAGATTGGGCCCAGATTAATCGTCTGCGTTACATGACGGATCAGGTACGGATCAGTGGACCAGATCCGGTCCTTGTCAGTTTTAGGTAAAAATTTCTAGTCGGGATATTGTCAGATTGTGAATCTCACCCTACGTTTTAAATTTTAGCTTCATAGCTTTTTAAGCTCACTAATTGCTCCTGTAAAATATAATAGTACAGTGAACGTCTATGTTCAACCTTGGTCAGACACACTACCGTGCTGTATGATTCTTTTAGTTATTTCCATTGAATTATCAGCCTCCACAATGTGTACATATGGTATGTTTTTCATTTCGAAGCTTAATCTTTTTATGTATATATAATATAAATTTGTGATATAATAATATTCCTAGTGTATTGAAATCAAATATAATATTTTTTCAAGTAGAAAATACTATTAAATAATTTTTGGAAGTAATATTTATATAATTTTTTCCACTAGTATAATATTAATTCAAGTAAAAAAGTTTTTGTTCATTGATCATTTATAAAACAATATAATGTAGTAAATGACTGCTTCTCGAAAGATTATTTCCTCGTCTATCGAATAACAAATATTGTGAAACCGATTATTTTCGTAAATATATTCTTTTCGATTTAATTAAATATGTATATTGATACGACACTCAGTTTAACATATTTTGTTTATTATCGATAACACGTAACACATAACACATCAAGAACATACGTTCTTGATCAAATTATTAAAAAACGTGTAACGTAAAATTATGGGTAACGTATTTACTGGGTCGATTTTATAGTATAAAATCGATTGTACAATAACTCACATACAAATTTAAAACAGATTTTAAATTGTAGATTACAGATTATAGATATAAATTTAGACAAAGAATCTAGATATCAGCAAATAGGTGAATTGAATTAAAATCGGATATTAATCCGATATTTAACATTCAAATCAATTCAAATTTCAATCTTTCATTCAGTCAAAATTAATTAAGTATCTAGTAAACAGACTAAATTTAGTTTAATTAAGTATTTAAGTATAATTAAGTTTAATTAAGTGAAGTTTTTGAGACGTCAAATATTTGAAATACGGTTTTGAGCTTTAATTAACTACTCTGTTGGAATCGGACATTCAACACCTGAAACAACCAATTTGACCACAAAGGGCGCAACATTAAATTAGTGTAAACCGTGGGAGTGTGATAATATATGTACAAGTGTTAACGTTTGTTGTTATGTTCGCTGCCAGTTTATGTTCTTTGTCAGGATCTGAGCTTTGCGTAATATGTTGATTAATGTGGAGAAAGTACTGAAAATTGGTAGAAAAATAACAGAAACACAATATATTCAGACTTCTTCACCTTCGACCTATATTCATCTCACTAGTTAGCTCCTTTCGCACAATCACAATCAACTGTCATATAAAATTAAACAAATCCACATGCATAAATCCAATCACCTTACAACTCCACCCAAAGTTAAACAACGAATCGTCCTCGATTCGGACTTAGGATGGAGTTGTATTAAATAGGATCATGTTATTAAACAATTAGTTTTGTGCTAAGAAATTTAACAAAACAAACTATAATAAACATTAATGAGCCAAAGTGC
This sequence comes from Nineta flava, assembly GCA_963920215.1. Lineage (NCBI taxonomy): Eukaryota > Metazoa > Arthropoda > Insecta > Neuroptera > Chrysopidae > Nineta > Nineta flava. The sequence goes on along the minus strand of OY986042.1, from coordinate 58,154,194 downwards.
ATCATCCCGCAATAAAATTCCTACTTAAGCCAAAATAAATTTATTCCAACTAAGTTAGTTTTCTCCAGGAAATTTAGATTTTATGTCAGTTCGTGGTTCATCACAAGGCAATGTATCTGGAAATAGACGGTTTCATTCTATGCGCCGCAAAACTCAGTTGAACAACCTTTGAGTCCTTTCTGCTCTTGGTATATCTACCAACACGTATCTATGACTTGGTAATTCTTTGTCCACAAGGTATGGTCCTTTATACTAAGGTTCCAATTTCCTTGTCTGACCCGATGGAAAAGCATCCCTTTCAATTAAAACCATGTCTCCTCTTTGATATTTTCCTGGCTTTCAGTGCCTTCTATCGTATCTTTTTTTGTGTTTTCTGGTCCCTGTCATCATGTTCGAATTACAATTCAAAGACCTCTGTGTTACCTTCAAATTTTCATCCCAACGATTCCTTCAGTCGTAGTCGTTACTGAATTCGTAATAGTTTTATTATATCCTTCCATTTGTCCATTCACGCTAGGCGTCACTGTTGTATTCTGTACATGCTTTATAACATTTCATCACAATACTTTTGCACAATCTTGACTGTACCACAATCCGAAATTATTCTTGTTGACATGTTTAGATTTCGTATCCTTTACCGCTTTTACTTTCGCAAATTTAGTGAACGCATTTATTCCTTCTAAAATATACCTGCGCGATAATCAATCTGAAATTGGTACTCCTGAAACTTGAAAAACCACCTTCCAATACGAGGTATTAAACTTCGATTTAATAAATACACCCTAAATCCTGTTATGGTTTCCACCACAGCTTACTCCATTGTCTTTCTACTAAAATATGCTTACGGGTTCGTCCTGTTGTATCAACATTCCTGACAATCCAATCTTGCATACATCCGTATGAACTACCTGTTCGCAATTAAAGTTAAACAAAGCAAGTACTGGCCTATTTACCAATTTCTTTTTTAATAATTCAAAGGCTTCCATTTGTTATTTTCTCCATATCCATTTTTGATTTTTATGTAATAAATCAGTTAATGTATTAGCGATAATTGAATATTTCCAAATTAATTTTCTGAAATATCCCATAACTCACAAGAATCTTCTCACTTCTTGTACATTCTTTGGAATCTTACAATTTCGAACTGCTTCTGTTTTTCTTCTTGACGGCTGATATCCATTACGGTTTACCTCGAAACCCAAATATTTAACCTTTTCCTGTAAAAGTTTACATTTTTCTAATTTCAACGTTAACCCATGTCTTTTCAGAATGTTGAAAAACTTATTCAACTTACCCATTCCTTATTTTATTGTTCGACTAGGAATCAATGTATCATTTAAATACACAGAAATTTTTCCTTCCATTTCCTGAATATTTTCTGTCATCATTCTATGGAAAATAATTGGTCCATTCATTACACCATTTTCATAAATTCATAATGTCCGTGTAATCTGGTGTAATAAAACCTGTAAGAGATTGTGACTCCTAGAGGTAGAGGTAGATTGTAAATGCTGCCCTGGACGGGCTACACTTCAACCTTAAGGTCCATTGTGATGCCTTAGGATGAGAGGATGTGAGTGGAGTGGAAGGAATTTGTGAGTAGACTAGAAATTGGTAGGATATGCGGCTGCAGCCGACTATGATAGGAACTATGCCGATATTCATCTGGAGTTCGTGAAGGAAACTGCAGAAAACCTTCTCAAGCATAGCCGGTTACTTCGTTGTTGTCCATACGCCGACAGTTTAGTCAATCAACCGCCCCTTTTTTTTATTTTTATAATTGACAAACTGCCGATGTCGGGATTCGAACCCATATCCTCCCAGTTTCCAAGTACTGCATACTGCGCAGACATGACGCCTTAGACCTTGTGACTCCTAGCGCCCCGAATCTTAAAATATCCATTTGCACAATCTAAAACTGTAAAATAAGTATTTCCCACTAATCGATCAAATTAATCCTCCAATATGGTTATGGAAATTTCTCCTTCTTTGTAGTTTAATTTTATTTCCAAAATCAACGTACATTCGATCTTCATTATTCGTTTTTTTTACTAAAACTATTGGACTGGCATATTCTGACATGATAATTCCCGCTTCCAGTATTTCTTGTATTTTCATTTGTTCATTTACAATTTTTCTTTGTTCGTATGATAATCAATATGGTCTATAAATTTCATCTTCTGATATTCGACTTGGTAAATTTTCCCATTTCCGTATTTCCATACATCCACTGGTATTTCACCTACGAAGGTTGTCCAGGAATGTTAAATACATTTATTGAAATGGGAGATGTCGTTCTCCATGAAGGTAATGCTAAAAGTTCTTTATTGATTAATATGGTAAAACAACAAATAAGAGGACCACCTCGAGATGCTCTTACAGCATCTGGAACCCCTTCTGACTGGGAAACTATTAAAGAAATATTAATAACTCATTTCTCAGACAATCGAACTATAGAATCAATTCTTCAAAAACTAAATACTATTTGTCAAGGGAATAAACCATTAAAAGATTACTATACAGACGTAGTCGATTTACAAACCGTTTTGTTAAACTCAATAGATCGAACAAAATTACAAGAATTCATAAAGGGCCAAAATGAAGTATATTTGAATATTGTTTTAAAATCCATTATAGCAGGGTTAAATCAAAATTTAGGGTATATCGTAAGATCCAATCGACCAACAACAATCAAAGAAGCATATGATATTTGTGTCAACGAAATTTCAATGCAACTATTTCTATCTAATCTAGATAGAAATAGAATCTCTCGATCAAATGTAAATTCCCAACCGAGACAAATACAAAATAATTATCCACATAACAATCGTGTTTCTACACAGAATTATGTAAGTAATTATTAAAAACTCAACTTTTCAACGAATCGTATGCAATTACAACCACCACAACCTACTCAAAACAACCAATTTAATAACCCGATTCATTACCGTCCCCCACAGTATCATCGAACGACTTGGAATCAAAATAAATATCAAATTCAACCCCAACAAAGTCAATTTAACAGTTCACCAATTTATAGATCTCAGCCCTGAACCTATGGATATTTCAAGTGGAAATACTAGACAAGTATTTCATCGATTGAATAATATTAACGCTTATGATAAGTTCAAATATTCTCAAAACAACCCATATGATAGATATCTAAGTGATCAATATTATTCCTATGATATCGATCCTTATAATTTTATTTCATATGATCAAACTAATAAAATTCCTGAAGAAGAACACTTAGAAACTTTAGAAATACGCGACTATAATTTTAATGTAGACCATAAACCTGGTAAAATAAACACTAATGTAGACGCATTATCTAGAGTTCAAATAAATAATTTAAGTAGCCAAAGTACCCGTAACATTCAGCCGAAGAAAACCATAATCCCGGAGTTCGAATATCCGAACGAGAATTAAATGAGTTTTCACAACAAATAATAATTAAATTAGGAACAAAAAATGAAAGAAAACTAACTAAATTATTGAAAACAAGACAACATAGACAGACCTTTTCTAGAAACTAGAATAGACATTGGTAGTCTAGTAGTAGTAAAACAATCTCGTATCAGGGGTGTAATAACGACAAAGGCATGGCTTTGAATTTTGTGTGTCTTACGACAAAGGCATATCATGTTTAGTTGTGTTCGGATGTAACATCCAAAACGTTTATAGCGGCTGTAACTCGATTTATAGGACGCGGACTAATTTGATGTTTCCATTCTGATAATGGAACAAAATTTAAAGGTGGATACAACGAATTACAGTGGTTATATAACTTGTTTAAAGATGATGAGTCATAAAAAAAAATTATTGACTTTATGAATTGTAAAAATATTGAATGGAAATTTTCTATTCCTTTAGCTCCTCATATGAACGGTATGTAGGAGAGTGGTATCAAACTTATTAAATACCATCTAAAATGGGTAATTGGGGAAAATCTTCTCACGTATGAACAACTTAATACACTTTTAATATATATAGAAAGTATTTTAAATAGTAGACCTTTATGTGGGTTATCTAACGATGTTGAGGATTTAAAGTACGTAGCTTAGCCCACCATATTTTTTAATTGGAGAGAATGTTACTAGTTTTCCCGAATCAAATATTTCGGAACAGAGACGGAGTAGTTTATCTCAATGGAGAGATTTGTCAAATGATCATTTTGGTCTAGATTTTACAAAGATAATATATATCATTATTACAACAATGACCAAAATGGTTCCAAAAGCAACCTAATTTGGAAATTGGTTCATTAATAATAGTCAAAGAAGATAGTGCTTAAAATGGATCTTAGTGCGAATTTCAAAATTGATTAAGGATAAAAAAAAAGCTAGATCTGCTATAGTGAAAACTTAAAAAGGAGAATTTACCACACCATTTGCCAAATTATGTGTGCTACCATAGATTATTGAAACATAAAAATTCAATGACTATTGTGTATCGTATCGAGTCTTTGTAGAAATTCTTTGTAAATGATTTAGAAATAATATTGCTTTTTTTAAAAATTCTACTGTTGTATATTTTATTTTTAAATTAAACAAAATTGACATGACATGTTTCGCGTTATTCACGCATTCTCAAACTGGTTGAGAATGCGTGAATAACGCGAAACATGTCATGCCAATTTTGTTTAATTTAAAAATTAAATATACAACAGTAGAAAAACGCAAAGAATAATTTTTAAAAAAAGCAATATTATTTCTGGAATATCTTGTGGCTCTTCTTCAATTTGTATCTGCCAATCCCCAGGCTTCGTCATCTCTGCCTCCAGTAGCAGTTGGGCAGGAGAAAAACCAGTTGTTCTATTTGCACTGTTTCTTATCGCACACAACGACTTGCTTAGTTGCTGGTCCCAGTTTTTGTGTGCTTGATCCAGTATATGTAGACCCAACAACTTCTTCAACTCGGTTCTGTCATTCCGTGGGGTTGGCTCGTGGATGGTATATTGGAGTCGTCCATATTACTGTGTTCCAATCTCTATTCACTGCTTTCCATTCTTTTGATCTGAATTGGGACCATTATGACTCGACGTGGCCCCCAATGGAAATGCTTCGAACCATCTAGTGAAAAGATCAGTAACGACCAATATATTCGTTTTTCCACGTGATGTGCGTGGGTATGGACCCATCAAGTCGATGCTGACTACCTCTCATGGTGAAGTAGGTCTTCGACTTCTCATTACTGAACTTGGTTTCTTCTTCAGTGGCTTCACTCTAGCACACGTATCACACCCATTTACATATCTGCATATGTCATCTTGCATCCCATACCAGTAGACGCGGTTACGGATTTGACGATACGTTTCTCTCCATTCAGGGTGTGCTGCTCCATCACTGTGGTGATATCTTCTAAGAAAACAAGATTGGTTTCATGATTTAGTTAGGTTTTGTAATTTTAAAATTTTATTTTTATTTTGAGATTCTTAACTGTCAAAATCATATCCGATTTAATAAAAAAATTTCAGAATTAAGATTGAATTGTTGAAGTTAAACCAATTTAGAAAAATTGAAACAATCTGGTTTCTTAAGTCGGCTTTTGAATCTATTATTATTAACTTTGAGATCTTGAACCGTCAAAATCACGTGCTCCAATACTTCAACATCATTGGCCGAACTTCGGCCAATCACTTAACACGTGATCGATGTTGATTGGTTGGCATAGCAGTTTGGTAGGTTATTAGAAAGCATAAATTGTGCACATACCAAAAATCTGTGTGCAGACCGTCACCAAATTTGCAACAAGTAACATCTCCTCGGAGAATAATTACAATTAGCTAATTCATACTGATGATGACTACATTGTGGTCGAAATACGTATTTATAAAATACAAAAAATTTTTATCTAGGAAATTGGGGCAAACATCGGAATTTATTTCGAAAAATCCTAGAGTTCTCTTTAATATTATTTACATACTATACTATATTTCCTACTATACTATACAATACTGACAACAAATAAGGTAAAATATATACACGCTTTAAAGTAAAATATATACACGCTAACATACATATAAGATCCTAATTATAACTGCAGTTAATTGCAACTTCAAGTATACTCCTACTTTTTTAGAAGCAAGCATTGAAACATAGTATCTACATGTATTACTTACTAGCTGTGTAGTGTCGTATTACAATGTTAGTTATAATTATCAGAGATTGTTCTGGGGGCTAACTTATACTTACTACTATGGTACAATAAAATGTTTTCTTAATACATAACAAATGAGGAAGTAGATTTAATTCCTATTTGGATGACCTACAGAGAAAATAAGAGACATTCTATTATTTAAATTATTATTTTTATTTATTTTTTGTACAGTCTGTTCAAATATACATTCAATATTATATTTCATAAGGCTTTTATGAAAAAATCAAAGAATTCAATTATACACAATAGAAATATACAGGTGGACATTAGGTCTCACGAATATATCAAGATACAGATAAATAACGTATCCAAAAGTATACTTAATTATTCTATAATTATTGCTCCTAGTAATCCGTATTTTAATCTCTGATATCAATATATCATTTTCAAACATTACTTTTGAGATATGTAAATATGACGATGCCATCACACTTATAAAAAACAAAAATTCGTTATGCAGGAGCTACTTCAACTTAACGAACTTCTAGCGGTCATAATTTTAGTGTTATCAAAATGAAATATAATATATGATATCATTTTAGTATTTGCAAAAATTAAATTTATTTATAGCGAAAACAGAACGATATATAACGATTATAGTTTATAGTTACTATGGAAACGACAATCAAAATTGACATTTCAAAATTAAAACAAAATTTTAATAAAATAAATTTATAGTTATCTTATATAAATACAGTTTCTGTGGAAAAGACAAAATCAACACAAACTTTAACCAACTCCAAAAAAAGAACGAGGAGATTCTGTTCGACTGTAAAGTAATGTAACAACTAATTGAGTAAAATGTTTGAATCCCCAGTATATCCGAGGATCATTTAATTACAAATGGTTTCTAAGATAAGCAGTTTTGCCCATTTTGCCCAAACATAATCCAACTTTACCCATTATCGAACTTGACTTTACTTTTTTGCTCTAGAACACATTTCAGGTCGTTATCACGTTTCGTTCTTAAGTTATCTCGTCCAAAGGCACACAGACGGGTAGACTTTGTATATTTACATAAAATAAATTATACGTAATAGGTTTGGGCAAGAATTGCTCATTCATCTATTTATGTCGAACAATCACAAAATATCTCTTTTAATACTAGAAAAATCAAAAAATGTATAAAGAGTTAAGTTGTAGAAAATCAAGTTTGCTACAATTCCTTACCTGGACATTTTTCTCAAACTCTAATGTGAACAGAGAATCAGAACCAGTTATTGGCATATACCAACAGAAGAATAAATTGAAAAAATAGTTTTTTGTGAATAAAAAAAACTTGAACCCCGATCAGGAAAAGTAAAATAGTTTTAGATATCAAAAAAACCTATCGATTGACGTATCTTGAATTGAAATTGGAGCGGTAATTTTTGAGAAAAATTGGAAAAACCGTAAAAAATCGTGATTCCTATTTTTTGCTTCAAAAATTCGAATTTTTTATAAAAATGTCTAATAATCCACAGAAACGAAGCCCAAAGCAAGCCAAAAATGATATTTTTTAAACAATGTAAAAAAATTAATTTTTTGCCGAGTTATGACGTTGCTTAACATTGCTGTCAATGAGATAATCAAAACATGTGTACCCTACTAGTGCTGCCCTCTGTTGGATTTTTTAAAAATCTTCAGAGGAAAAAGGCTAATAGTTTTTGATTTAGTGAAGCGATTATGTTTTTCATGATTTTGGTTTCTTTAAGTCTTTGGGAATTAAAGTCGTTTATTGCGTTATTTGTTTTTGGTTCTATAATAGTGTTTTCTTTTACACCACGTATTATTTCAAAAGGGATTAATTTTGTACTAGAGTGAATAGAGATATTGTAAGTTATAGTACCTAATGCGAATTGTTCATTAAAGGGTAATTCTTTTTGTTTTAATTTGAGGATTCTTAGTATTTCAAGGATAGTTGAATGCACTCTTTCGACTGGGGAGTTTTCTGAAGAGTTTCGTGCACTGATCACAAGACCTGATCAGTAATCTGGTAAATGTTCAAAAATTCTCAGAATTGAATATTGTCAAATTTGAATACTTGATCGTGATATATTACGCGGGGTATACCATGTCTGGATAAGAATTGCCTTAGTCCTTTTAGAATTTCTATTCTTTTTTAAGCGGGAAGTGGGATGATTTCTAAAAATTTAGAGAATTTATCTATTAGGGTTAAGAAATATCGTTTGTCAAGACAAAGTAAGTCAATGTGTAGAATTTCAAATGGTTTTCTTGTTTTAGTTTTAAAGGGTGTCGTTCGTACTAAGCTTGGTTACAAATTGCACGTAAGTTTATAAATGAAGTGATTTTTGACTTCATGTCGTCAAAGTAGTAAAGTCTTTTAAGGTGTCTAATGTTTCAGTTATACCTCTATGAATGAATTGATCGTGATCGTTTTTGATTAGATTAGCTTGTTCGTCTGGGTTTTCTATATCATTTAGTAATTTGGTACAACGTAGAATGCCGTATTTTCTGTATTCCTCATGTATTTTTAACCCGACTTCAAAAAAGGAGGATGGTTCTCAATTCGTCTGTATTTTTATTTATTTTTTGTTACCTCAGAACTCCGTCATTTATGTACCGATTTTGAATTTTCTTTTGTTTTAAAGGGTTTGATTCCGATTGGTCCCGTTGTCACCAAATTGCATTCTGATGAGGGGATCTCCGGGAAATCGAGGAAAATCCTCATTTTATATGTGATAACCGATTTCGGCGAATTTTTTTTTTTTAATAGGGTATACTCATTCATAATGGGAAAATAAGAAAATTTTTTTAAAAACCGACTAAAAAAAAAATTTTTTACAAAAAAAAAAACCGACCCGAAAAAAAAAAATTTTTACAAAAAAAAAACAAAATGCTTGTAAAAAAAACTGAAAATCTGTTATAAAAAATGCACTAAAAATTATAAAAAAAAATTAAACCTATTTTGACAAAATGGAAACCCAACTTGCATATTCTTGTGCCAATTTTAGTTCACCAAAGCAAAAATTTTTAAATATAAATGTACAATTATTGTTATTTTTCGAGGCGGTGTCCAAAAGTTATGTGAATTTCTCTATGCTGATACCCTCTCCAAAAATATCAATAATTGTACATATATATTTAAAAATTTTTGCTTTGGTGAACTAAAATTGGCACAAGAATATGCAATTATTTTGTTACTTTTTAGTGCATCTTTTGTTATAGAATATTTGATTTTAGAAGTCGGGTTTCCATTTTGTCAAAATAGGTTTTATATATAGTAGTTTACTGAATGTTTCGTCGTTCGTATAGATTGCATTAGTTTTGTTGAAAAATGAGCTTTAATAATTTCGATTAGTTGTTCAGGTTTAAAGTAAAGATTTTCAATTCTTTGTCTTTTTCTTGTTTTGAATAATGTTATAGTAGTATGTTTTTTCCAATATTTTTGTCTAAAACAATTTGATTTTTAAATTCATTTAATGCATTTTAGGAAATTCGTATACCTGAGTAGATATTTTCTTGTGCAGAATGTTGTGTAGATATTTCTATATCGATAGATCGTGTTTCGTTATTATTTAACTGAATTCTTGATAGAGCATCAGCGTTAGTATTCTGTTTACCGGTTTTATAATCTATTGTGAAATCGTATTCAGATAATTAGATCATCTAACGGGTTAATTTATAGTTGGATTCTTTAAGAGAATGAGGCCATTTTAAGGGTTTGTGGTCTGTAAGGATTATAAATTTGCGGCCGTAAAAATAGGGTCTAAATGTGTTACAAGACCAAACAATAGCAAATAGTTCTTTTTATATTGTGGAGTAATTGCATTCAGATTTATTTAACGAACGTGAAGCGTTACTTCCTGGTTTATCTGAACCAATGGGACCTTTAGATAGGACAGCGCCTATAGCATAATTACTTAATATAAATAATTAGCATCAGTTGTTTATATAAATGATTTTTCGAAATCAGGATAGTATTGGGTCATTAATTAAGAGAGTTTTACAATACTCAAAACATTCCTTGTATTTCGTATCATTTATGTTAATAACAGTGCTTTTCTTTAAGCATTCTGTCATTGGTTTGGTTATTCTTGCAAAGTTGTTAATAAACGCCTGTACGTCTGTAATATCCAATTAAACCTAAGAAAGATTTAATTTAAGTTATTGTTTTAGGTATAGGGAATCGTTTTATTGCGTCTAATTTCTTTGGATTGGGTTTTATGCCGCCTGTAGTGACTAAGTGTCCTAGAAATTCAATTTCTTTGTGAAGAAATTTACATTTATCAAGTTGGATTTTAAAGTTCGATTGCTTAAGTTTTACGAATACCTTTTGTAACATTTCCATATGTTCTTTAAGGGAAGATGAATAGATTATTATGTCATCCATATAAACTAATGCGCCTTTTCCTATTTATTCATGTTGTTCATGACGCGTTGAAATGTAGCGGGGGCATTTTTAAACCGAATATCACTCGTGTAAATTCGAAATGACCGTTGTCTACATAGAAAGCTGTTTTGGGGATGTTTTTTGGGTCCATTCCTATTTGATCGAACCTACTAGCTAAATCTGTGGTTGGGAAATACTGGCATTGTCCTAATTTGTCTAAAACGTCTCTAATGTTGGGTAAAGGGTATTAATCGTTGACTGTCTTTTCGTTAAGTTTCCGATAATCTATACCATACGCTATTTCTGTTTTCCAGAAGCGTCGGCCTTTTTACTAACGATCCAAATCGGCGAGCTCCAGGGAGAATTCGATTGTCGAATAATGTTTTTGTCTAACATTTCGTCAATTTGTTTAGTTACTTCGTCTTTATGTATGTGTGGGTATCTGTAGGACTTCGTATAAATTGGTATGTCGTTTGTTGTATGAATTGAATGTTTTACGTCAGAAGTGAACGTCATATCTTGGTTTCGTTGAGGGAACAAGTAACTTTAGTTTGAACAGAGTTCGAGCGTACTCTCTCTTTCTTCTTTATTTTAGTGGGAAGTACGCAGATTGTCAACTTTGAATTTGTAATCATACGTGTATGTGTTGTCTCTTTTTGTGTTATTGAGTTCTACTTGATTGAATTTGTTTACTTGTTCAACTCTTATTGGTTGACACAAATGTTTTAGTCATAAAATTATGAACTTTGTATATTCCAGATAAGATATAAATTTTGTCATCGATTTCAACAGAAGGGATTAATGCGTCACGGTTTTTTATGTTTGTTTTTACATATTTGAGTTTTTGTTCGTTTGCCTTTAATATATGAATTTTGGGCTTAGTTAAGGGTTTTAAATGTAATTTATTTGTAACACCATTTAAATTAATTGTATTTGAATTATAGTCAATTTTGGCTTTTAACTTTTGTAAGGTTTCATTATCATTTATTCCATCAAAGAAGTGATGAAATTTGAAAATTAGGAAGTAAATGGGTTTTTGATTATTTAAATTGGGTAAATAATCTACTTGAACCTTTTGAGTTATTTCATGTTCTTTAAAACCGGGTCTTACAATGGTATTAGTTGGGATAAAGGTTGGAATGTAAATTAAATGTCTAGGGTCGAGAAAGTTATTATCTGCTCCTGTATCTATTAAGAATCATTTTGTCGATTTTAATGCATGGGAGAGTGCCATTAGTTTTATGATAATTTGATTCTACCAATTTGGAGGATCAGATGTTGAGGCTGGGACCTGAAAATTTTCAGGTTTTTCATTTTCAGGTTGTTCAAAAGAATTGATAATATTCGTCTTGATCTTGCGAAGGATTGTGGGAATATTTTTCATAATAATCAAATTCGTAATTTTCATCGGTTTCTGTGTTATGTAGCACTTTTCGTGTGTTACCAGAACTAGTGTCCTTGGGTGTTGCTCTATATTGTTGCGGTGGCCTGTTATTGGCTACAGGTTGATTCGTTTAGACAGATGTCGTAAGCGTCTTTGATTGTTGAAGGGTTGAGTACAATCATTGTATTAAGATATGTTTGTCCTACTATGAAATCGATGGATTTTGTTTGGTCTATAGAATTTAGTAAGGCAGTTTGTACTGTTTGTACAGTTTCTACTGTTCGTCGGTCAGAAAATTGTGTTCTTAAATCGGTTTCAATTAGTGGCCAATAAGTTGGATCACCAATGGATACTAATATGGCATTGGATTTTCCTATTATTTTGTTTCTCACTAGGTCAGTTGTTAACTCTACATGAGTTTCTTTTACACCAGCGGTACTGATGGTTCTACGTGCATTTTGTAAGAATTGATTGAGAGTTCCAGGAGAACCGTAAAAAGTTTGAAGATTTTTAAGTAAATCTAAAGTAGTGACTGTTGTAGCCAATATTGTGTTATTATTAAAACTATTAAAATTGTTATAACTAGAACTTGGTTGCTTCAAATTTATTTTTTCAATTTTATTTACTGTTTCGTTAAGAATTGACTCTTTCAATGTTATATGTCTTTGTATTTTCTTAGAAGTAGTACTCGCTAAGTCTAAGTCCAAAAAATCGTTATCTGAGACTGTGTCAGAATCTGTGTTATCGTCTGAGAAAAGCGATACTTGTCTTTCAACAGGTGAAGGTTTGAAAGCAATAAACAAAATAAGGAGATTGAAAGCAATAAACAAAATGTAATTTTACTTACAGTTGGATTATGAACAATTTCCACATGGTGTTATAACAATTTAGTTTTCGATCGTTGAACCTGAAATAATTGAAATTTCCACTATATTCGATATTCGTTCGAAGTGTTTAACGATGAACCACAATGCAGCTTAAATCTTCAATTAAATTTGTTGTTTGAAATTATAATAAATTTATTTGTTTGGTAGATTCAATCCACTAAGTATTAAAATACACTCGTAAACTTCACTACGCCGATTTTTGTACGTTTCTATGTAACTTTACGATGGACGCGATAGCGCTGAATTTTCGACACTATCCTACCGGCTGAGCCAATTATAATTTCGATCTCGAAATTAAATAAAAAAATTATTTATTTAATTAATATAAGTACATAAAAGTTATAAATATGTTACTAAGTACAACAATTAATGAAACAAGTCAATTATCGCTAGTTCAATACAGTCGAGCGTGCATATAGCCAAACTTGTGTATGAGAAAGACCCTATGTATTAGTTGGTATCGGCTTATATACTAATTGATTGAAATATCCTTATCTTAAGAATTTTCTAAAATAAATAAGTTTAGTGATGAGTTCAAAAGTGAGTCAACGTTTGTTTATCAAATAAATCTTTGATCAGGGTATATAACTGGTGATGTGTTCAAAAGTGAGTTATCGCATGTTTGTCAAATAAATCCTTGATAAGGTTTATATAGGGACTTGTATACAAGACTACATTACTTATATAATATATATGTATATATACATATTTATATATGTACATATATAAAACTTTTAACGATAGTTGAAACAATTTTTGACACATTAGTACAAAAACAGTAGCTGTATTTCATTTGGAAGAAATAAGCTAAAAATAAAAAAAAGGAAGGGAACATTAAGTATAATTGTAAAAAAAAGAAGAAGATAATTATAGTGTTATTATATATATATATATATATATATATATATATATATATATATATATATATATATATATATATATATATATATATATAAGGTACATATAGGGAGTTGTATACAAGAGTACATTAGTTGAAACAATTTTTGACACAAAAACAGTAGCTGAATTTCATTTGGAAGAAATAAGCTAAAAATAAAAAGAAGGAAGGGAAAATTAAGTATAATTGTAAAAAAAAAAGAAGATAATTATAGTGTTATTATGTATATATATATATATATATATATATATATATATATATATATATATATATATATATATATAGATGATTACCAAACAAATAACAAATTTAAAAAAAAAGAAAGATTAAACAGGGATCATCTTAAAAGGCAGCAACCTTAACTGAATAACAATAAAATTTATATGTATATATATATATATATATATATATGGATAAATTACACATATATCTAATGTGTAGACTGCAGAATTATATGCAATTTTGCAAGCCCTGTGATATTATGTAGAGTTTTCGAACCTTCACAATACATTCCTCATTTGTTCCGACTCGTTAAGCGCGCTGCACACGCTTTCAAGAGACCGTCTGGTGAAAAAAAATCCAAGCGAGACTCCACATGCTCCAGCACATGTCCATCGTTTTGGAATGGACGCCTGGGCAAGAGGGTATGCATGGGAATGAGGCGGCTGATCAAGCTACGCGGGTCGCGGCTGATTCAGATCACCTGGATCTAATTGCAATACGCTCAGAGGACCTGAAAGTGTGCATACGTTTCAAAATTAACCTTACCCGTTTGCAAATTCGCCACACTCAAATCTCGACTTTGCCTATCATCTATGCGGTAAGGATCAGCCTAGGTGTACTGCAGGACAGTGCAAACCGTGAAGCATATTGTTAAGGAATGTGTAGTCTTTGAACCTTTACGGCAAGGACAACGGCTTCGAAAGACTGTAGCACGAGCATTTTCGTTTAACGCGAGCTCCGTGAAGAGGATGATTCCATTTTTAAATCAATCTCACCTTCAACGGGGACTCAAGGTAAAACATCTCCTATTTTAAAAAAGTCGTCTCTCTTTTGTGTTTTTTATGTACAGCCTCGTACAATGTTATCTTCTTTTTTAAATGTTTTGTGTTTTTATATTATTTATTGATTTTATTTGTGATATTGTGGGCCCTTTACACCCACAATATCACATTTTATTTCACATAGTTTTAAGTTTTATTGTTTTTATTGTGATAATGTGGGCTCTTTACTCCCACACTATTACATGTTGTAATATTTTTTGTTTCTTTTTAAAACTTTTTATTGTTATCTAGTTTTCAAGTTTAAAATTGTTTTGATTATTATCTAGTTTTTTAAGTTTTTTTATTTGTTGCAGTGAAGGCCTTTTACACCTTCACTGCAACGTTGTTATTTGTTGTTGTTGTTGTTAATTTTTGTTTTCTTTTTTTTTTTTAATATAGTTTATTTTTTGTTATTCTATTCCTACCTAGTCAATTCATTTGACTAGGTAATGTTGTGATATTCTGTGATATTGTGAAGTATTGTTGTTGTTATATTTTAACCTGCGGGGGCTAATGAGCAAGTTCTCGAAGCCCCAAAAGGCGGGTGGGTTTTAGTGGGTAGTCTGGCTGGTCAGGAGTTCCACCTCCCTAAAGCAAAAAAAAAATTAAATAACTTCAAAATATGTCTATTATTACACTTAACAAAGTGGAACGTAATTTGGCGAACACAGTGCCATATATATATACATATATATATATATATATATATATATATATATATATATATATATATATATATGTATATATATATATATATATATATAAATATATATATATATATAAATATATATATATATATATATATATATATATATATATATATATATATATCGAATATTGGTTTTACTTTTGACTATCGCAAATTTTCACACTGTACAAAAAAAATTATTTACGTTCACAAGTCTGTCAACCTGGAACCCGACTTTATTGGATTAACACGAATTTTGAACTGAATAAAGTGCAAACCCCACAATTGATTGTAGAAAGCTTCATTTGTTTGTAGTAACAAGGTTCATCAAAATAAAACAAAGTAATTTGTTTCAGTTTGATGAATCGTGTTACTACAAACAAATGAAACTTAATACAATCAATTGTAGGGTTTGTAGTTTGTTACTAATATCTTTTTTCCCTAGTTACACGTATATTCCCGTACTTAGATGTTTTCTGGGGCATTTATAAATACAAATTCGTTTTTGATAAAACTTCAATAAACTACAAACGATTCTAGAAATTCTCCAATAATTTTTTTCACGATACTATCATTATTTTTTATTGTAGCACAATTATTTGTTTTATTTTGATGAATCTTGTTTCTACAAACAAATGAAGCTTACTACAAACAAGTATAGGGTTTGTAGTTTGTTAATAACATCTTTTATCACCCTAGTTACACGTATATTCCCGTACTTAGATGTTTTCTGGGGTATTTATAAATAAAAAATTATTTTGATAAAACTACAATAAACTACAAACGATTCTAGAAACACTCCAATAATTTTTTTAACGATACTATCATTATCGTTTATTTGAACACAATTATTTGTTTTATTTTGAGGAATCTTGTTACGTTCGCGGATTGAATAAAATTTTATAATAAAGAAAAGGAACCCAGATGGATATCGAGTATTGGAATTATTTTTCGAATACTGCATGGAAAATGTATTTTTTTACGATTGCAATACCAGCACTCTCTTAGATTAGAAAGATTGTAGAGACTGCCCAGGATGGGCTACACTTCGACCACAAGGTCCATTGTGATTCCTAATGATGCGAGGATGTGAGTGGAGTAGAAGGAGTTTTTGTGTATAGACCAGGAATTGGTAGGATATGCGGCTGCAGTCGACTATGGTAGGAACATCTGGAGTTCGTGAAAGAAACTGAAGAAAACGTTCTCAAGCATAGCCGGTTACTTTGTTCTTGTCCATACGCCGACAGTTTAGTGAATTAACTGCCACTGTTTTTTTCTTAATAATTGACAAACTGCCGATGTCGGGATTCGAACCTATAATCTACCAGTTTCCAAGTAGGCATACTGTTTAGGCATAACGGCTTAGACCGCTCGGCCACTTGCACTGGTTATTATTTACGTGGTAATTATTTACGTTCGCGAATAAAATTTTATAATAAAAAAAAGGAACACATATGGATATCGATATTGGAATTCCTTTGGGCTGGCATTGTGTTTTGGACCTCAATCAATTTGTTAAGAAAAATGGGGTAAAATTTTAATTATTATCTTTTAATATATATTCTGTCCCCATTGACTATACCTGCTACTTACTTTTCTGTTGATAGCACTGGTTAGGAGTACTATCAGATAATTTTTGTAATTTAATTAACGTTGCAACATTTTTTGTTCTGTTTTAAATTTTATTTTCCTTTAAAAAAATATTAAATATTAGAAAAGGTACTCAAAAGTAGAATTAGTGTCTATCATTGTATTTTTTTTTTGGGTTTTCTTCCTTCTATTTATCTTCAATTAAATCAATGATAATCAGCCTCGTGGAGGATTTTAAATCGATAAGCTTATTTAATATAATTATACAATTTATTGACATATTAATTAATGCTATCACCAATAGGTGTCACTGCCACTGAAGACTATAAAATTTATTGAGTTGAAAATAACATTGGAGACTGGTGTCAAACACAAGGACGCTTACCTTAATTTTTTTGTAAAACATATCAGCCGACGATAGCACTCAGATTCATTGGTCCATTTCTTATGCTTCCATTCACGGTCTGCCTTGGATGTATGTTCATCGGGTCCATATAGAGGTCTCTGTCACATATACTACTTAAAAAACGGAAACAGATTTAATTTTTATGAACTATATGAACTTTTCTTCAGATTTTTATGTATATTATGTTCGGCAAGAACCCAATAAAGGTGCCGAACAATTTACTAATTTTACTGTTTATGTAATGGGTTTTCCGCATTTTTGTTTTATCTTTAACAAAATCTTATCTTTAACACAACCGGTTGCTGTATTCTATATACTTGGTTTACAAGTACTATCCACCAGTTATCTTAATGTGACATCAATGAACTTGAACGATTTTGCAATAGAGAAAGGAACATAAATGAATGAAAATTTTGCTCTGATCACGATCAGGATTATTACAATACATGTTATCAGAATTGTTATAATACAAGGATGAATACAAACATGTTTTCATTAAATAACATTGAAATAAACGAACCGAAATTTTGCCCGCTATCGGTAAGTTCAATGGTGTCAAAAATATGAGCATATTTATTACCAATATTTTGAATTTTTCGTGGATTTCGGGATAAAAATAAGTGCTCATTAAAACGGACATTGGAGTATTACAATTACGAAAAGATATTTTGAAAATTCATATTTTATTAATGTAAGAAAAATAATGTGTTTCAGTTTTAAGTCTTCCATAAGGTCTAAAAAAAGAGATTATGCATCAAATAAATAATATTAATATCTATCCGACCAAAAACATAAAAGAAAGAAAGGGCCCACTTTTTCGGAAAAATCCTTATTGTAATAGTTCCTTCTAAAAAAGTGATGATATGAGAGTAAGGACCGAGCTATTTACTTTGTAAATAGCTCTAGACTTTATACAATAGTTCCTTCTTAAAAAGTGATGATATGGAAGATAGGACCGAGCTATTTACAAAGTAAATAGCTCTAGACTTCATATAATAGTTGCTTCTAAAAAAGTGATGATATGGAAGAAAGGACCGAGCTATTTACAAAGTAAATAGCTCTTGACTTCATATAATAGTTGCTTCTTAAAAAGTGATGATATGGAAGAAAGGACCGAGCTATTTACAAAGTAAATAGCTCTAGACTTCAGATAATAGTTGCTCTTTGAAAAGTGATGATATCCCATTAAAGAGCCGAGCTATTTACAAAGTAAATAGCTCCGTAAACTATTAACTAAAAAAATAATGAGGGGTAAATTGATTAAATGTAAGAAAAATTTTTGTTGAAATTTATTTCGTAAGTTTTCCCTTAGTATGTTTTTAAAATTTTATATAACGCGGCAAGTCTTAAAATATTTGAAATCATCAGAAAAAGTAACTTGCCGCGTTATAAAATTTTAAAAACGTACTAAGGGAAAACTTACGAAATAAATTTAAACAAAATTTTTTTTTACATTTAATCATTTTACCCCTCATTAATTTTTTTAGTTAATAGTTTACCGAGCTATTTACTTTGTAAATCGCTCGGCTCTTTAATGGGATATCATCACTTTTCAAAGAGCAACTATTATCTGAAGTCTAGAGCTATTTACTTTGTAAATAGCTCGGTCGATTCTTCCATATCATCATTTTTTAAGAAGCAACTATTATATGAAGTCTTGAGCTATTTACTTTGTAAATAGCTCGGTCCTTTCTTCCTTATCATCACTTTTTAAGAAGGTACTATTGTATAAAGTCTAGAGCTATTTACTTTGTAAATAGCTCTGTCCTTACTCTCATATCATCAATTTTTTAGAAGGAACTATTACATTAAGAATTTTTCCGAAAAACTCGGCCCTTTCTTACATTTATGTTTTTGGTGGAATATCAATCCTTTTTGTAAGGCTTAAATATACGAAGCCGAAGGCTTCGCACAAAACGCTACGCGTTTTGTTACTCTTCACGTATGCTTTGCGTTTCTTTACGCTTCGCGATACTTTACTCTTTTAAGATTCATATATACAAAGGAGACCGCTTCGCGTTATATATCGTCAACTGGCTCTGCTCGCTTTTTGAAAGGTTTAAACATCAATATAGTATGGCTGTTATATAGTAATGGTGACAATGAGAAATCAAACCCTTTAAAACAAAAAATTCAAAATCGGTTCATAAATGACGGAGTTCTGAGGTAAAACAATTAAATGTGTAACACTTGTATATTTATTGTATAGAATCTCATATATGATAGGTATTGACCAACAGTATAAAAGAAATGTCTTTCTATGAAAACCCCATCTTTCTACCATGAATAGAACTTTAGGGGGTTGTTTCCCATCTTTTTTGGGAGTGGTGAGGAAAAGTTTTAAGTTTTTCTAATTACCTTCTTAATTTGTAGCTATTAAGCGTCGAATGAAAAAAACCACATCTTTCTGGCATGTATAGAAGAAAAAGGGTGCTTTTAGGGGTGTTTTTTCCATTTGTGAATGGTTGCAATTGGAAAATTTACTCTAATAAAATAATCCTGTTAATTTAATCCAGTTCCACGTTGGATAAAAAAAACCCGTTCGTTCTAACATGAAAAGGGCAGTTTTAGGGGTGTTTTTCCTCTTTTTGGGGATTGCGATGTAAGTTATGAAATTTTCGTGGTATTCTGTTAATTTGACTTTATTTTGGGTCGATTGGTGAAAATCCCATCTTTCTGCCATGAATAGAAGTTAAAGAGGTAGTTTCGGGGGTGCTTTAAGGATTTTTTTTGGGAGGAAGCGATGAAAGTTTTTAAGTTTTTTGAATAACCTTCTTAATTTGTAGCTGTTTAGCGTCGAATATAAAAAACTGCATCTTCCTAGCATGTATACAAGAAAAGGGGTAGTTTTAGGGGTGTTTATCCCATTTGCGAAGGGTAACGTTGGAAAAATTTACGGTTTTAAAATTATCCTACTATTTTAAACCCGGTCAACGCCGAATGAAAAAAACCTGATCTTTCTAACATGAAAGTGAAAAAGGCAGTTTAAGGGGTGTTTTTTCGGAGGTTTCCGATGTAGGTAATGAAATTTGTCAAATTAATCTGTTAATTTGACTTTAAAAAGAAAATCCTATCTCTCTAACTAGAACTGAAATGGCAATTTTACGGTTGTTTTCCTTATTTTCGGGAGGGGGAGGGGGTTGCGGTGTATGAAATGAAATTTTTTTAAGTATTCTCTTAACTTGACTTTATTTTGGGTCGATTGGTGAAAATGCCATCATTTCAGCATGTAAAGAACTGAAACACGTTATTTTGGGGGGTGTTTTTTCGATTTGCCGGGGAGTTGCAACGAAAAAATTGAAGTTTTTTTCCGATTTTTTCCATCGGTTTCAAGCAAGTTCATGTCGAATGTCAAAAACCGCAACTTTCGAGCATAAGCCAGTCAGCTTCATTTTCAGCTTTATAGTATAGCAAAAATGATCATCGATCATAGCTAATAGATGTCGAAAATCACCATCTGTAAAATTTATAAATATATATATATATGTGTCTGTAATTACTCTGATAACGGAATGGACCATAGGGTTGAAGTGCAATAGTTTTCTCCCCGACCCCACAGTGTTGGGTGACCCATCCAAAAACTAATTGTAATCATATGTGCTTAACTTTTAATAATAAACGCAAACTTCTGTATTCAAATTGCTATGGCTATATCTATATGGTAAATAAATTAATAGATATATATAATATTGTTCTTTTTATGTTTTCTACATGGATGTTTACTATTGATACAGTCTTAAGTTTAATTAAAACAAAAAAATGTTAAATTTTCCACTTTTCCGATACAAATTTCCAGTTTTCGCAATTTTCCCGTGGGTTTGGGTACTATATCTACCTACATGCGAAATATCAACTTTACAGGATATCTGGAAGTAGCGTATAATTATGATATCTAATACTTGAGTTTTTAAGGCTTTCCCGTGAATTTTGCGTTTTTGAAGTGAAATAACTTTTTAACCGTTAATTCGTTAACGTTGATTGAAAAAACTTTTTCTTATAATTCCGTAAAGTATCTATATTCGAAATATCAACACTGTAGCTCTTTTCGTTCAAAAGATACAGCACCTAAAAAATGAGTCAAAATTAAGGTGTAGTAATAGCACTGTAGTGAGAAGTCCGAATGTGTCCCTTAAAACTCGGCCTTACACGCTACCGTGCTCTATATATATTAATTTGGGCAAACTTTTCGTTCTATTTGTTTTAATTGAATACATTTTTTTTTTGCAAGAGCCGATAGGAGTTTGGCTTTTAGATTACCCCCAAATATTATCGCACATAACATTTTTTCTAAATATTTACTATTAATATTTAAGTATAATATCTTTTATAATATTTTAAAAAACTTTTGTCATTTTTTCATACCTTTCTAAAAATAAAATTAGATTGCGAAAACAAAAAAATTTTTTTAAATAAATTTTTTTCATTCACAGAAACGTTTTTAGTGGTGTAGTATAACAAAAAAAATTTTAGTCACATCAATAGGGGTTAGGTTCAAAAGTGGTCGATTTGGCGAGGAATACCCCATTTTTTTATTCCAAATATTTTCCCTTCCGGTTTCCCACAATGAGAGGTGGAACTGTGGGTTTTTGTTTTTTTATCATCCTAAGTTTTTCTATTATCAGTTCTAACAGAACTGTACATAGAGTAATAACAAGAGAAACTCATAAATTGAGCGCCAATTCCTAGAACAATTATTTGTATTTTATGAATACGTATATCGACTACAAAGTAGTTGTTAGGTGTTAGGGGTACTGGTTAGTGGACTGTATATTTTATTAATGATATAAACCGTAACATTTCTTCGATAGCTTCTCTAATATATTTTAATTTTTATAATATTTATTAACAAACAAAATACAACAATTATGGCTGAATTATATCATGTTTTACAATCAAATAAAAAATTAATAATAGCTGAATGAGTACGAACTGTGCTAAGCAACTGATTCGCACATTATGTCAGCTCAGTGTGCTGTTGAACATAAAGTTGGTTCGGTAGTACACATGTTACGATTTGCGAATTGTATCAAAAACAATATTATTTCATAATTAAACAACAAAAATTATGTTGTTGGTTGTCGAACAGTAGTCGTCATCAGTATGAATTAGCTAATCTTATCTTAACTAACTCCGGGATATGGAGACAAAGGTATGTTAATCGTTGCTAATTTGATGGGTGCTCACAAATTAGCAACGAGTAACATATCTTTGACTCCATATCCCGGAGATACTACGATTAACTATTTAATATCGACCACTTTGTAGTCGAAATACGTATTTATAAAATATTAATAATTGTTCTAGTAATTGGGGCAAAATTTTAAATTTAATTTCAAAAAACCTAGAATCTTTTTGATTATCTTAATAATTTTTGTATAATGTATTGTGTCTACCCACTGGTAGGCATTAATAGGAAATATATGCTAATATAATTAAGTATACTAATCACTAAATGCCATAAAAATCTATATTTAAGTTCTAAAATATTTAGTTAAGTCTATTTGAATTATTACTGTTGTCTTGAGGGTTGTGCACATACACATTTGGATGCATTTTTAGTCGGTAGTCATAGTTTTCCCTAAATCGTACTACAATGGCTTCACGCACTGTAGACACATTTGCTGCAATGGTTATCATCGTTCCGCACATACTATGGTGAATCACTTGTCGCTCGTAACACTTTTGATTAAAAACACTGTAGGATGTCAATGTTACTAGCACTTGCCGTACCCCACAATTATAGTCCATACTGGTTTTTAAATACATATATACACTAAGAGTTTTTTGCCATAAGATAATTTAGAATGGTGATTTAGCAGCCGATGGTATTTAATAAACTTAATATTTAGTTGTTTTCTTTTAATCCATATATGCTTTTAACAGGTAAGCCTTTTGTCCAGGTACATATCCAAATATTTCATATCCTGACTTAGTTGTTATATGACATCATTTAAACATCATTTAAACTTACTGTTGGATAGTTTCTTTTTCGTAATGTAAATGTCATTAAGTATTGTAAATGTGTATAATGTATTAAGTATTGTAAACGTAAGCTGATTTGTTTACGAATTAACACGAATTTGTCAGTTTCACAGCCCATGTTTAATTTTATTTAAGCTACATTGTAGTATTTCTGACGCTGTTTTTGGATTCATATCGGATGCAAAGATTGCGGTTATCTGCAAACGAAGCAGTGACGTTTTTTTTTCATTATCAACTGGAATATCAGATGTGTTAATAAGATACAATATAGGAACTAAAACGCCCTGAGGTACTCCTGCAAGGGTGTATGTAGGATAATTTTTTTGAAATCTTCATTGGAAAGTGAATCATTCGAACCATCTTTGAGTGATCAATTTGCAAGATAGTCTTGCTTTAATTTCGTCGAAAGCCGTTTGTGATTTTGGGAAGCCTTGTTAGAAACAGTTCTTATCTTCAGGAAATCTTGTTTTTTGCCAGATTCTCCTGAATCTCCGTTTTTCATTAATCAAATCCTTTACAGCATCAGGTTGAGTAGTTTTGATGCTTTTTTTCTATAAGAAGTTGACGCAAATGCATCAGATTGTATTGTGACGATTAAATTTTTTGATAGAATTTATAAATAGTAGATAATTGAATAAGTAACATTGTTTTAATATGATTATATTTAGTAAAACTGTCAAAGTCATAATATCTGATAAACAAAAACGCCACAGATGTACGCAATATTTTGATTAGTAAAAGTTAAATTTAAAAAAAAACAGGTAATAATTTAAAAACGCAGTGGAAAAATTGTGGAAGCCATTTTATTAATATTAGTTGATTGGTTGATTGATTTATATCGGGGTAAAAACTATTGCATTTCGACCTTATGGCCCATTGTGCTCTACCTTCTACTTCAGATCACCTATTTACATGCAGTCCTTGGAAATCTTAAAATAGGCTCTGGACCTATGAGGGCATTCTGACTCCCTTCTTTGCTAAGGTATCTGCTTTTTCGTTTCCTTCGAAACCACTTTGTCCCGGCACCCAGATCAATTGAAAATTGTTCCGTTTTACTAGTTTCAGAAGTTTCGCCAAAAAATCCTTCACTACCTTTGAGGTGCCCTCGGTTCCAGACAAGGCTTTTAAAGCAGCTTGACTTTCCGAAAGAATACATACGTTCTGGTTTATGTAGCCTCTACGTAGGTTCTCACGGACGCAAGTCAGTATGGCGTAGACTTTTGCTTGGAAGGCCGTGGCATATAAGTTGAGACTTATGTTTGCATTAGGTTTCTCACCGAAGATTTCCGCCCCGGTCCCTACTTCAGTTTTGGATCCGTCTGTATATCAGACAATTCCTTTTCTGAGGCAGCGTGGTTCTCCTTCCGACCACATGGCCCTATCACATACTACAGTGAAGGGTTTTGAGAAGGAGTATGTCTTGGGAAGTATATCTGTGCCCATTTCAAAGACGGGGTCTGAGATAATTGATGTTCCCACGATCCTTGCATGTCCAACCTGATTTTTATTAATCCAGTTATTATTGCCAGACTGTCTATATGCGCTGGATCTCGCTTTTGCTATTATTACAATGCTTAGCGGAAGAAGTTCTAGAATGTCTTCCACGGCAGCTGTAGGTGTACTACTCATGGATCCAGTGATGCTCAAACAGGCCAGGCTTTGGATCCTGGACAGCATTTTGCATGCTGTAATCTGGTTATCTTTTGGCCACCACACTAGAGCAACATAGGATATAATGGGCCTAACTACTGTTGTGTAAAGCCAGTGGATCATTTTGGGTTTTAGACCCCAGACTTTTCCACATGCTCTCTTGCAAATCATGAGAGAAGATTTGCTCTTATTTGTTATGTATTCCAGATCAGGGTTCCCTGTTAGTTAAGAGTTAGTTTAGTAATAGACATTACTCCTAAGAACTTAGAACTTCCCGTGTGATCTGTAGTCTTTCATCGAAGATGATGGGTTGTTTTGTGTTATCCAACTTCCTTTTCCGTGTGAACGGAATAAGTGCGGTCTTACCAGGGTTTATTTTCAATCCCTGCCTGATTGATAGACTATTCCTGTGCAAAACCCAGAGCGTCTTGCATAAGCTCGGAGATTGTGCCTTCACAGGGTCCCTGGATTGCAATACAATGTCGTCCGCGTATCCATGTGTGTAGTATCCTTTTTGGTCCGCTCCACTAAAACTGTGACAATATTCGAGGGTTCAATACAAATGAGCACAGTTCTATGTACTAGATTATTTGTTCTAAATGAATGTATTATTTTTTGTCGCCGGCGTTTGCAAATTAACCACTATAAATATATAATAAAAGTAAATTTAATCCTATGTCTAACTCAGATTTTTACAAAATGAGGTGTGAGAATTGTTTGGGTGTTTATATTAGACAGACTGGGAGATTGTTCCAAATCAGAAAACGGGAACATCTAGCTTCGCTTTAACTACAAATGAATATTTTGGAAACTTTGAAAATATACAAAAGCCAGAAAAGTTCTGACGAAACAGTTTTGAATGACCAAACTGATCTAGAGCACGGTAGTGCGTAAGGCCGAGATTTAAGGGAGACATTCGGACTTTTCACTACAGTGCTATTACTACACCTTAATTTAGCGTCGTTTTTTAGGTGCTGTATCTTTTGAACGAAAAGAGCTACAGTGTTGATATTTCGAATATGGATACTTTACGGAATTATAAGAAACAGTTTTTTCAATCAACGTTAACGAATTAACCGTTAAAAAGTTATTTCACTTCAAAAACGCAAAATTCGCGGGAACGCCTACAATTCTTGGTAACTAATAGATCAATATTCTACGATACTTCCAGATATGCTGTAAAGTTGATATTTGGCATGTAGGTAACTGTAGTACCCAAACCGACGGGAAAATTGCGAAAACTGGAAATTTATATCGGAAAAAAGGAAATTTTTACAATGTTCGTTTTAATTAAATTAGCATTAGAACGCATATATTTATCTTATTCATTGATATTTTTATAGAGTCCTATCTGATTGGATGACACTTAGGTATTTTAATATTGATTGTATTAGACCATTTAAAACTAAACACCCATGTAGAAAACACAATGAACTATATTATGACCAAAAATTTCTTTAACCTATAGTAGTGAATTGGCTTGTTGTATACAGCAGTTGGCATATAGCATCTAAAAGTTAAGCAACGTTAGTTAAAATCAGTAATTGGATGGGTGACCATTGTGTACAGATTTATAAAAACATTAATTTATATTCTCATTTTAACTTTTTTATTATATTTTGCATTGATCAATTATTATCTATTAACTTCAATTGTTTCAGTGCAACCCCCCGGAAAATTGGAAAAACATACTCCGAAATTACGTTTTTCTTTTTTATAAATGCTAGAAAGATAGAATTTTCACTAATCGACCCGAAATAACGTTAAATTAACAGAATATTTTGAAAAATTTCATTACCTATATCGCAACCACACCGAAAATGGGGAAAAAATCCCTAAAACTGACCTTTTCACTTCTATTCATGATAGAAAGATCGGTTTTTTTCCATTCGACGTGGAACAGTTTCAAAATAACAGAATTATTTGAAGGAAGAAAATTTTTCCATCACAACCCTTCGAACTTGGTAAAAACACCCCCAAAACCAACCTTTTTGTTCTATACATGCAACAAGATGCAGTTTTTTGCAATCGACGCTTAATAGCTACAAATTAGGAACGAATTCGGAAAACTTAATTTTTTTTATTACAACCTCCCGAAAAATCGAAAAAACACCCCCACCCCCCAAATTACGTTTTTCAGTTCTATATATGCTGAAATGATATAATTTTCACCAATCGACCCGAAATAAAGTCAAGTTAACAGAATACTTCAAAAAATTTCATTTCCTGCTTCGCAACCCCCCCCCCCTCCCGAAAATAAGGAAAACAACCGTAAATATGCCATTTCATGTCAGTTCTAGTTAGAGAGATGGGATTTTCTTTTTAAAGTCAAGTTAACAGATTACTTTGAAAAATTTCATAACCTACATCGGAAACCTCCGAAAAAACACCCCTTAAACTGCCTTTTTCACTTCTATTCAAGTTAGAAAGATCAGGTTTTTTTCATTCGACGTGGACCGGGTTTAAAATTATAGGATTATTTTAAAACCGTCAATTTTTCCATCGTTACCCTTCGCAAATGGGAAACACACCCCTAAAACTACCCCTTTTCTTGTATACATGCTAGGAAGATGCAGTTTGTTATATTCGACGCTAAACAGCTACAAATTAAGAAGGTTATTCAAAAACTTTCATCGCGTCTTCCCAAAAAAAATCTTTAAAGCACCCCCGAAGCTACCCTTTTAACTTCTATTCATGGCAGAAAGATGGGATTTTCACCAACCGACCCAAAATAAAGTCAAATTAACAGAATACCACGAAAATTTCATAACCTACATCGCAATCCCCAAAAAGAGGAAAAACACCCCTAAAACTGCCCTTTTCATGTTAGAACGGTTATTTTTATTCAACGTGGAACTGGATTAAAATAACAGGACTATTTTATTAGAGTAAATTTTCCAATCGCAACCATTCACAAATGGAAAAACACCCCTAAAAGCACTCTTTTTCTTCTATACATGTCAGAAAGATGTGGTTTTTTGCATTCAACGCTTAATAGCTACAAATTAAGAAGGTAATTAGAAAAACTTAAAACTTTTCCTCACCACTCCCAAAAAAGATGAGAAAACAACCCTCTTAAGTTCTATTCATGGTAGAAAGATTTGGTGGAGAATTTCTAAGACATTTCTATTATACTGTTGGTCAATACCTAACATATATGAGATTCTATACAATAAACATACAAGTGTTACACATTTAATTGTTTTACCTCAGAACTCCGTTATTTATGAACCGATTTAGAATTTTTTGTTTTAAAGGGTTTGATTTCTCATTGTCACTATTATTATATAACAACCATACTATATTGATGTTTAAGCCTTTCAAAAAGCGAGCAGAGCCAGTTGACGTTACATCTCGCGAAGCGGTCTCCTTTGTATATGTGAATCTAAAAAGTTAAGCCTTACAAAAAGGATTGATATCCGACCAAAAACATAAATTTAAGAAAGGGTCGGGTTTTCGGGAAAATCCTTAATGTAATAGTTCCTTCTTAAAAAGTGATGATATGGAAGAAAGGACCGAACTATTTACAAAGTAAATACCACTAGACTTCATATAATAGTTGCTTCTTAAAAAGTGATGATATGGAAGAAAGGCATGAGCTATTTACAAAGTAAATAGCTCTAGACTTCAAATAATAGTTGCTCTTTGAAAAGTGATGATATCCCATTAAAGAGCCGAGCTATTTACAAAGTAAATAGCTCGGTAAACTATTAACTAAAAAAATTAATGAGGGGTAAATTGATTAAATGTAAGAAAAAATTTGGTTGAAATTTATTTCGTAAGTTTTCCCTTAGTATGTTTTTAAAATTTTATATAACGCGGCAAGTTATTTTTCCTGATGATTTAAAATATTTTAAAACTTGCCGCGTTATATAAAATTTTAAAAACATACTAAGGGAAAACTTACGAAATAAATTTCAACCAAATTTTTTCTTACATTTAATCAATTTACCCCTCATTAATTTTTTTAGTTAATAGTTTACCGAGCTATTTACTTTGTAAAGAGCTCGGCTCTTTAATGGGATATCATCACTTTTCAAAGAGCAACTATTATTTGAAGTCTAGAGCTATTTACTTTGTAAATAGCTCGGTCCTTTCTTCCATATCATCACTTTTTAAGAAGCAACTATTATATGTGTAAGCAACTATTATTTGAAGTCTAGAGCTATTTACTTTGTAAATAGCTCGGTCCTTTCTTCCATATCATCACTTTTTAAGAAGCAACTATTATATGAAGTCTAGTGCTATTTTCTTTGTAAATAGTTCGGTCCTTTCTTCCATATCATCACTTTTTAAGAAGGAAATATTACATTAAGGATTTTCCCGAAAACTCGGCCCTTTCTTACATATATGTTTTTGGTCGGATTTATACTACTCACCGTTTTTCTCGACAATATAACGTTTTTGACCTCCATTTAATGCAAAATTTTTTCCAAATTGTTTGTTCTTTATTAATTATTTTATGTAACTTATCCGAGAAATTTTAGAAATTTTGTATGACCAAGGGTTTTTTATTGTAAATAATCCTATTTATTTTTATATTTTTAACTCGACAAGACAACTTAATTGTTTCTCACACTATGATGTTGTTGATAATTTTTATTTTTTAGACAAATTATATAACTCGATTGGTATACACATTAGTTTATTGTAAAATTATTGTTAGGAATTCTAATGATTGCCATGTTGGTCGAATACTTTAAAGTTTTATAAAAATTTGTTAAATTAAATTTTTAATAAATAGTAGTAAAGATACATGTTAGGTACTTTGTTTTTTTCATGAATATGGATTATCACAAATTGAAGCTCGAAAATATTTATATATTGATCTTTTTTTAGCGGATTTGATGATGAAGTTTTATAAAAATTTCTTCAAATGTTCATCGATCCTACCTACTAGATATTAAAAATCACTTTATAGATATATATATATATATAAATAAATAAATATATATATATATATATATATATAAATATATATATATATATAAATATATATATATATATATATATATATATATATATATATATATATATATATATATATATATATATATATATATATATATATTTATATATATATACTAGTTGTTTAGTTTACATCTTCGCATATCAGATGTCCTACGAGTATAGAGAGTACATATGTATTCATTAAGCAAGGTGTTTGAGAAGGAGGTGTTATAGGTTTTTTTGTTACTGTTGTCTTGTATGTGCCTGTGTGTTTTGCTGCATGTGCCTATTTGCCTATGTATGTGTTTTATATGTTTTGTTACTGTTGTGTTGTGTTGTATGAGACAAACACCAACCACTCGAACAGTTATGAATATTATTCACTGTTTGAAAAATATGCTTGTTTATTAAACCTATAAGACCTCCTTCTCATACACATTGCTTAATGAATACATATGTACTCTCTCATACTCGTGGGAGATCTGCTATGCGAAGATGTAAACTAAACAGCTGGTATATATAAGGTAGACGAATACCAACATCGTATAAATGTAAATAAAAAAATATCTTGGTTTATTATATACAACTATACAATGTATTATAAATTAAATTGAGCAAATTGAGTTACTTTTAAACGGGCAATCAGAAGAAAGATAGTACTTTCCGTTACAGAAACTTGGTTGTTTGAAAATGATATGGACTACATAAAATTAGAAAATTTCAAAATGGTAAGCTATTTCTGCCGAAGTAACTTAACACACGGTGGAGTATGCATATTTATAAAAAATTATATTAAATTTGATCAAATAACTATTCTCAATCATTTGAGTAGTCAGTTAAATTTTGAATGTACCGCGATAAACTTATGTGAAGTTTATGTTATCATCGTCTGCATATATAGATCATTAGTAGGCAACGTGGAAGTATTTTTTGATAAATTAAGTGAAACACTTACTATTATAAATAATAATTATAATTTGCTAAAATTAAAACTAATATTATGTGGAGACCTTAAAATAAACGTGTTAAAATACGATGTTTATGTCATTAAACTGAATAATATATTAAGTTCTTTTGATTTAAAATACGTCATACGTGAACCTACGCGAGTTACCCAAAACTCTCAAACTTGTGTTGATAATATAATTATAAATAGAATAGTAACAGTAACAGTAAAACAATCAGAACTGCTCTCCGACCATAATATACTGATAGCAAACATACAAGTTAAGCAGAACCGTTCTAAATTGTAAAAAATAATCCGACCAATTAACATAGAACAAATTGATTTATTTAAGTATTTCATAGGGTGTACAAAATGGGATCATATTTACAGTACGCAAACCATTGACAAAGCATACAAAGAATTTCACGATGTCTTCCTACATTATTATGACCATATGGTTTCCACAATAAATAACTAACACCAACGAACGTTCGAAATCAAATTGTACGTGGATAGCACCCAGCACCAAAAGTTCGGCTGGATACAAAAGAAAATTGTATGAAAATATCCTATGGTCAAAGAAACAAAACATGAATGCTTCCTTGCTTGAACAACATTATAAAGAATTCAACACTCAGTTGAAAAGAACAGTCAGAAAAGCAAGAGTTTTATTCAATAATAAGCTTATTCTTGATTCGACAAATAAATCCAAAACAACCTGGAAAATTATTAAAAAGCTATCAGATCAAGCTGAAACAAATAATTATGCATGATGAAAAAGGAGAAATTTTTAATGATCCACTCAAAGTAGCAAATGCTCTCAACGAATATTACATAAATGTAACCGATACATTATATATAATGGAAATAAACAACACAATTGAGTAAAAATACACCTTAACAAAGTATATTCCTGTTTCCAACAGATGAACATGAAATAATCAGTGTGATTAAAAATTCAAAAATTAAAATCAACTGGATGGGATGCCGTTTCCGTGAATGTTTTAAAAAAAGTAAATAATCTCATCATATCCACTAAGCTAAAAATGTTTTGAATCTGGTTTCCAGATTACTTACCGATATTAAAAAAAGGTGATAAACATAAAAAGGAAAACTATAGGCCCATTTCACTGCTATCAAATATATCAAAAGTCGTAGAGAAGGTGATTGCGGACAGACTACTGAATTTTATACAAAAAAACTAAATTACTTTGTAACGAACATAATGGATTTGTGAGAGAAGGAAACATAAATAATGCAATATTCGAAACAATAAATTTCCTTGGAGCATGTGGCAATCTTCTTAGATTTGAGTAAACCATTCGATTGCATAGACCACAAAATACTGCTCGACAAATTATAAAAGTACGGTTTTCAAGGCCTTCCGTTAAAGCTACTGAATTCATATTTTACCAACCGAAAACAACGCGTTGTGATACCAACTACCTATAATAATATAATAACATCAATTAATTCCGAATGGCTACGTATTAAAAAAGGAGTTCCTCAGGAATAAATATTCGGCCCAGTATTGTTTATAATCTATACGAATTACTTAACTTATTAACGAATTACCCAAAAAATGTACATCACAATCTTGTTTGCCGATGATACAACGATCTTAATAACAATAATAATAATAGATATCGCAGAACACAATAAACATACATACATTCATACACAGTACAAGAACACAAACACCCTTACAAATATACACGCACACTCACACACGTTCTCCGGTTCACATGACAGACTAGAAAATAAAAATAAAAAACACAGTTTACCGTCACTTGACTATGTCCGTGCGGTAAACTAATCGGGCTTAGCCTTGAATTAAAAAAGAAAACAGAAAAAATAATATTTTGTTTATTCTTAAAATAAAAGTACAGAGTACATAGAATAAATCAGTATCATTTGTTTAATCGTAAATAACTCATTTGTTTAATCACTATTCAAGATTCTTTTGCAATGGGTTCGGATCATTTATTAAAATGTCGTGAAATATTTCACATGAAATGGTCAAATTATATTTTACACTTAATATAGATTTTAAAGTTTTAATGTTCAACTGCGTTTTTTCAGTTGTCCATATTTTATTGATACTAGAAAAAGCACGTTCTGTTGCTGCATTTGTTCCTGGAAGGGAGAGCGCGAACACTACAATTTTCAAAA
The DNA here is from genome assembly GCA_963920215.1 of Nineta flava. NCBI lineage: Eukaryota > Metazoa > Arthropoda > Insecta > Neuroptera > Chrysopidae > Nineta > Nineta flava. Next base: position 58,121,106 of record OY986042.1, on the reverse strand, counting down.
TATTTTGATAAGGAATATTATTCTATTTAAAATGAAGGAATAACATCGTCCGTTTTTTGTCTGTTTCCACATTTGCAGACAACCAAAATTTAATTTTTTAATCTGTAACATATATTTTTACCAATGACACCTCATCAAAAAGATCATTTTCACAAATAATATTTTTTCGAAAATGGTTCAAAACAGTTATTATAAAATTTTTAACATGTTTCAGAAAATCAGATCGTTTAATGGCACCTTGTCCTTCCAACCTAGTGATGTCTTTTCGAATAATTAAAGGAATGTAATCGTTATCAATTCTTTCTCGTAATTTTGGTTTTTAATTATTGATTTCATTTGACACTTCCGTAATTGAAATTTTGTCCCCTTCAATAATTTTCACAGCATTGTGAAATAATGTAGCTTGGTTGTGGATGAACTGAAGCCAAATTTGTGATGTCTCATTTTCAAAAAATAGATGCAATATTCTTAGACATTTTTCTTGTGATAAAAAGTATGTATATTTTAAAAATATTTTCTACAGCTTGTAAAAGAGCTAGCCATCGTGTTTTGCTGTAACCAAGAATTCTTTTATATTCGATTTCTGCGCTTTCTGCGATTTCTGCACAAAAATCCCTCAAACTTTCAACATGCACAGTATACATATTAAAATACGAATAAATTTTTGCAATAATATTTTCTACATCAACTGGAAGTAAGTAAGATGCTATTGAATAGTATTATGTAGAATGTGCGCTGCAAAACCTACTGCAATAATTTTTTGGTTCAAATGTTCGTTAAGTTTCGTCAAAACGTTATCGATGCCTCTTCTAGCTTTTCCACCCAAATTTGTATTAGTGTTATCCGTACAATAGGCAATAATTTTATTGTTTAAATTATTCTTTTTTAAAATAGTACGTATTGAATCAAAAATTATTTGTGAAGTTTCATCCGGCAATGAAACAAAATCTAATATTCTAATTTTAATTCCTGTTTCTGGATCAAAAAATCTAACAATTGTGGGTAATAATTTTAAATCTTTGTGGTTGGAAGCATCAGAATATATGGATATAAATGTGCACTTTTCTAATTTTTTCTACAATTGTGAAAACGAATTTGGTGAAAAAACATTACAAGTAATTCCTTTGGTAACAAATAATTTTCTTTGTCCTTGCACATGCAAATTTTTTGTCGTATAATGTTTTGATTATTTGCGACGTACAATCCATTGATCTGAAACTTTGATTGTGGTTAATGGTGTGGAAAGCAAATAGCTCTTCCGCTAATGCTAGCTGCTTTTCCGTGTTACCAAAGCTAGCACTGCAAAAAAACTGTTCCATTTTAGACGAGGAAATCTTTTGTGCCTCTTTGTCGCTAGATGTTTAGTAATATCGTTTTTTCCAACATGTGAGACCGAAAATTCAGCATTGCATTTATCACACCGTACCATATAGTCTATTTTGGTTTTTTTAATAAATGGAAATTCTCTGCTTCGTTCTTCATTAAATTTGCTTTTTCTTTTTTTACACATCTTTTATTCTGTGGGTAAATACTAGAACAAAAAAAATTTACTACAAAGGCTAAAAAAGAGTATTCAATTTTACCTTATTGACCGTTACGTTGTGGCGACTATTGCTCTACCTTCTTGAATTAAATAATGAGTCAAACCGAACGTCAAATTGAAAATAACAACACTGTCTTAAGGCATTCTGCACTGTCTGCACTTATCTGTACCGAGTAAATCTAACTCGGTACATTGTCTTATTTAGTTTACTCTGCATGCATTTCATGTGTTTTTTTTTTTGTTTTTGTATGTCTTTATATTCACCATAATACTTAATAAATAATAGGTAATATATTTTTACAGTACTTTTAAAATAAAAAAATGCAGATATTTTCTAAAAAGCAGGACATTTTTTAAATCGGCGGGATGCGGGGCAGCCCACCAAAAAGCGGGACTGTCCCGCCAAAATCGGGACGTGTGGTCACTTTAATGTGGATTCACATTTTTTATTTTTTATGGGATCCTGTTATAGATACGTATACTCATATTAAGAACTCCGGTATGTATATAATTTTTAATAGTCTGCATACCAATTAGATTGGTTTTATATCTCATATCTTGTTTCGTATGTGTGTTCGAAGTGATGATTTTCGTACAGGTTAATGTTGTTTAAACAAAAAGCGCATTTTCCAAAATATACGCATCTACAACGGTCAAAATTCCTAATATTTAAAAATTGGTCTAGCCCAGAGGTGGTGGATGGGTTGTAAATTTGAGAAACTGGACTCTCTCAATGAGTGAGAGTAAGCAAGAAAGGTATGTTTTGAAGTAAGGGGGAACGATGTTTCAATATAAGGTGTCCTACCAATTATTGCCCAATAACTCATTTGATTTTATATGTTTCATATGTGAAATTCCCGATTCACATAGATAAGAAGATGCGAAGCAACTATTAAGTTTTTTATTCATTTATTTTTATAATTCCAGATATTAAAACGAAGATGGGTTTTCTGCGACGATTTCCCAAATACTTTTTGTGCTCGTGTTCATGGCTACTAATAAATTACATTTTGTTGGAAGGGTTATCATTTCGTTTAAAAACGCGCAATCATTGGAATCCGGAAAAAATTTCTATTAAAGCGGGAATTTAAAATTTTCTTTTAAAAGGGGCCAATAAAAAGTCACTTATTACATTTATATTTTCAAAATCTTTAAATCGATTATTAAATTGTAAAATTGCCGTTTCACAAAAATCACTACTTTTATTTTATTTTTGAAAAAGAAATTATGCGAAAAACAATTTTCACTAGCCAAAATAGTACTTTTCACTTTTTTAATTCAAAGTAGACTAACTCGATACAACTCAGTCAGGTTGAGTAAGCTGACATAAAATTCCCACTTTAAAATTTAACCATTGAGAAATCAGTAACAAATTATTCCCCCCCCCCCTAGCCTTATCATTGGCATGTTTATTGTATCCAGTATCAAATTCCAATGACACTATACTATACCTCCTACGAAGAAAAAATAATTAAATCAGGTAAATAATTGTTTATTAGTTCTCCGATATGAATAGTTTAGGCAAATTATTCGGAATTTCCAAAAATCTAATTCTAAACCATCAAAAAAATTTACAGCTATATCGTGTAATATAGCTTATATTATTATTATATTTTATTCATACACAAATATATTAAAAAGGTACATTTTATGCCCCAAATTACCAGTGCAGAATTCCAGAGTATGTATTCAATGTATTGTATGTATTGTAAAATTTGTATAATAGTGACCATAAAAAGGAGATGGTATTACTATATTTTTGCCAGAAAATGTTTTAATTAAAAAAAGAAAAAAATTGTAATTGGTAGGATACCCATTATTTACTCTATCTATCTTCCAACCTCTCACTCAGAGTTGAGTGAGGTAAAACTTTGCACACCTATGGTCTAGCATGCTCGCTCATCCTAGAATTATTTATCATTCATTCTCACACATTGCTTTTGTACTTTTAATATTATGTCAACATCAGAGGAATTTCCCCAGAACAATATTCCATATTTAAAATTGAAATGAATGTGGGCATAGTACACTTGCAGCATAATGTCGAAAGTAACTATATTTTTAATTTTGTATAGCATGTAAGTTAGTTAGGACATTTTTTTACAGATATTCTATGTGCACTTTACTGTTAAAATGTTTATCCAGATATAGCCCTAAATACTTAATACTAAACACTGTCTGATGTATTAATTATTCTATTCTTACCTACCTCAATTTGGTCAAAATGGCTTTTTGTATAAAGTATATGAGTTTTTTCTAAATTTAGTTTTAGAGAGCTCCTCAAACCACTTATTCGTGAAGGTGAATGTTTCTATGATATTCGATCTTAGATAGGTTTCATTTTTGTTATGAAAGAATACAGTAGTATCACCCGCAAATATAATCATTTTGTTTTTAACCTTTGTAGGAAGATTGTTTAATAAAGTACAAACAGCAATGGGCCTAAAACAGAACCTTGAGGCACGCCTCTTAAAACTGGTGAGTATTTCGAGAAAGTATCGACTTTTCTATAGGTCTCCATATGGGTAATTTTTGTACATTGCTCTCTGTTAGTGAGATGACTCTAGCAACTTTAGTGCAACTCCCCACTAAATATTAATGAATCCCCTGATATTAATGAATCAAATGCTTTACTAAGATCTAAAAAGGATCTAAAAGGAATAACAACAATTCCCTTTTTATTTAGTGCTTCAAATGTTTCTACAAAGACCTTAAAAATTGCTTGATCAATTGACCTATTTTTAATGAATCCATGTTGGTTTTCGACTACTACATGGTGTTTTTGAATAAATGATATTAATGTATTATATATAACTTTCTCGAGTATTTTTGAAATTGTCGGAGGAAGTGAGATAGGCCTATAATAATTTAAATCCGTTTTATCGTTTTTTTTTTTGAATAGGGGTACAACAACTGCTCATTTTAGTGCGCCTGGGAAAATACCACTTTGAAGTATTTTGTTTATTATGTTCAGCAATGGATGTACTAGAAAAAATTTTATTTTACTATGAAAGATGATATTTCATCCCATCCGCAGGCTTTCTTATTCTTCAATCCACTGATTATGTTATAAAGTTCTGTTTCATCGGACGGATACAGAAATATTGTAAGGTTAACCTTCTTTATATCTATATTGAAGTTTGGAGGTTTTAATTCAAGGTTCTCGACTATATTTATAAAGTGGTCATTAAAGTTATTGGGTATTTGTTGTTTTTCTGTAATTATTTCACCTGTAGGATTTTGTATACTTTCTATTTTGTTTTGATTAGATAAATTGGACCGTGTCAAATCATTAATCAAGTTCCAGCTAGCTTTAACTTTGTTTTCAAAATAGTCTATATGTTTACAATAGTATATTCTTTTTGTATTTTTGACTAGTATTTTTAATGCATTGCATATATTTTTTTAATGATTGACTAGTTGAGAGTTTATATTCTTTAGATAGATTATTTATGTCAGCTTTTATCCACCTATTGCGCTTTTCGCAGCTGACGAGGGTATTCTTTATTGGAAATGCTATATCAATATAATACTTGAAAATTTTATAGAATATGTCTAGTGCATTATTTGGATTTTGTATGGGTTCAATGTCCCAGGATTCATTAGCAAGTAAAGTCGAAAAATATTTTAAATTTAATATTTTAATACAAGGGGATGATGTTACACATTTGAATTCACAAATAAATAATGCCATAAATGAATCTATAAAATGGTACACATCAAATGGTTTAGTTCTCAACCTCAATAAAACAAAAGCTTTAAAGGTGGGAAAATATGATGTTTTAACGGAAAATATAGTGCTCGAAAGTAATCAGATAATTAAGATAGGAAAATCAACAAATTTTTTAGGTGTCACCATTGATCGAAAACTGAATTGGAACACATTATGAATCTCAAAAAGAAACTGAGTAAAAATATGTACTTAATACGACAGCTTAGAAAAATTGCCTCCACTGAAATAGTTCTAAATGCCTACTTTGTATTTATCCATTCAATTATATTATACGGCATAATATTTTGGGGAAACTCACTACATGCTGAACAAATTCTAATCAGCTAGAATTTGAATTATCCGGCAAATAAAACATACAGAGACCAGTAAATCGCATTACAAAGAATAAAACATACCAACTACGGTTGCAACCAACATTCTTGAATGTGTAATATTTTATACAAAAAACAAGATATTTTATACTAATAGATCGGCAAAATACAAACAAATTTAAGATCCATTAATAGTAGAACATACAATACTATTGCAAATAAGTTACGACTATAAAATATTAAATGACAACAAATTAAAAACCAAAGTAACAAGTGTCTTGCTAAAATTATGCTCCTATTCATTAAACGAATACCTTGAATATGACTTCCAGTTATAGTCTCTTTATTCTGACCTATTTCATGCTGAAAGATGAGTAGTTTTTTACACCGTGCATATGTAAATAAACAAGGTATATTATGTTTAGTCCCGACTTTGTAACGCTTGAAAATATTAATCCTTGACAAAATTTCTTCACAAAGGTATTCATAAAATAGCCTAATTCGACCATTGCCGCATGTCCGTCCGTCTATCCGTCTGTTCGTGAAGCCGAAGACTCAAAAACGAAAAGAGATAACGAGCTGAAAATTTGTTTCCGTGTTCTACAGTTTTCTCATAGTTTGTGCTAAAAGTTGAAAATGAGATATGTAAATAATATTGATAGACAAAAGAATGCATGTTAACACGTACACTCCTGTTCAATAATATTCAGATCTGAAATGTTAATTTTCTTACATTTCATAATACTCGTCACTTTTGTAACTCTCCGTATAATAATTCATTTATAAACAAAGGTAAGTATATTTTAAGTGTGAACAAAGAAATGGAAGTATAGTAAACAACATTTACTACAAGAATAGTCCAAATTTTGAGAGACTGATTCGGTTCAGATCTGTTCAATTTTATTGAACAAGAGTGTACATAGTTTACATCCAAACAATTTTTTTTGTTTTTTTTTTTAAATTTTGAGTTTTGTATACCAGATCTATATATATATAAATTCAAGGTTTTAGCGACTTTCCTCTACAAGGTAATAGGGCTATAGGTCTCGTACCGATGTAAAAGTTTAGCAAAACTAATTATCAATTTCGTTGAAGTCCTTAAATATATATCTGTATATATATATATATATATATATATATATATATATATATATATATATATATATATATATATATACATTGTTAATGCAGTATCTTTATTGTTGTTTGGGTGGTAATTAGAATTGTTAGACAATTGTTATTTATATAATTATTATTGTAGAAAACAATGTGTTTGTACAAACATGCATTCGACCTATGACAAATAACAAAATTCTATTTGTCGATAAAAGAGCGAAATAGGGTTACGTGTCGACTCCTACGCAATTTTGGTACAACATATCCGACAGTAAAAAAATTAGCAGTTCTAATCTAACTTTTCTAGTAGAATATAGTAGCCATATTGGGCATATCCTAATTTATATATAATTATCCGCGCTTTCACAATTAAATGTAGTAATAGTGATAAGTGTATATTTAGTAGTGTATGATTTTATCGTTATCGTTAACACAAACGTTACTAAGTGCTTCGCAGTATTCGATTGCGGTCTTCAGTGAATTCGAAGTGGCACCACGAGGTAGAAATATCCATCCATTTCCCATCCCTTTTTTTGCATCGTGAATCATCATACCTGATTGCTTACCAACGTTTGGGGTAAGTTACCTATCTTAGTTTTTTTACCGATAATCACAAGTTAACGCTGGACATTCACCCAAGGTTGATACCAGTTGCAACAACATTGGCGCCCGAGCAGGGACCTTCGCGATTATATCTTTAAATATTTTGTTCATCGACTGCATGTTGGTAGAAACACATATCTATTTTCAATTCTTATAATCATTTTGTAAATCATACATATTTTTTGGTTTGGTATATTTTCATAATCTCGTTAATCACGTTCGTTTCAACATTCCATAATAATGCCTGCTAAATCATCGACTGAATTAGAATTAGATCGTGTGTTATCCAAACGCAAAGTTATTTTTCGGAGAATACACTTGTGTTATGACGATGGTCAAGCTTTAAAAGCTGATTCAACAAATTCTAAAAAATTAGAAAACTTTAAAATCCGTTATAGTACGTTTTCAAAAACCAAAGTGGAATATCACGATCTAATCCAACAAATTGTCATTTTAAACCAGAAACTAACTCCTGAAGCGACACCGTCGTATCAGTTTTTAGAAAGTTTTGAAGAGTTGTGCGATCACATTGAATATCTGGCTATGTCTTTCATCAAGAATGAAATAGCCGTTTCTAGCCCTTCAGAATGTAGCCATCCATCTCAAAATCGGTCGAGGATTCATTTGCCTAAAATTGAATTGATGAAATTCGACGGAGAGGATTTAACGTTATGGCCACTGTTTTATGAAAACTTTCAGCAGCTTGTTCATATCAAGACTGAGCTTACACAAGCAGAAAAGCTGCAATATCTTTTGAGTAGCCTTACAGGAAAGGCTTTGAAAACATGCAGTGGCCTTGAACCTACCCCAGGTAATTATACATTGATTTGGAAGCTTCTTGAAGATACGTATCAAGATCAAAGATATCTAGCTAATTTATATTTAGATCGATTGTTTAGTTTTCGTCCAACGTATAATTCAAACCACAACCAGCTACAAATATTTCTGGAAAAATTCCATACATCTGTTGTTGCATTGAAACGTTTAAAACTCGAAGATCTAACCGACTATATTTTGACTTATTTTTCGATGACGAAACTTCCCAGTGAAACAGTTCAAGCCTTCGAATTAATTCGAGATCACACAGGCTTACCCACCTACGAAGAACTGATTCAATGTGTTAGACGTCAGAGCAAAACAACAAAAATGGATAAATTTCGAGTTAACAATAGTGCTTCAAATCCATCTAAAATTAGTAAAAATTATTTTGTTAGCAATATCAATGATAAATCAGCTGAGCGTGTAAATAAATGTTTTAATGTCAACAACTTACCGAATAGTCAAAATAGTAAATATTTAAAAAAAAACTGTCTTGTTTGTGATCAACAAGTGCATACAGTTACTCAATGTCCCAAGTTTTTAAATCTTGTACCGCATGATAGATATAAAGTGGCGAAAGAAAAAAACTTATGCATTAATTGTTTGAACCCACATCACAAAATTAGTAATTGTCAGTCGCAGAGAACTTGCAATCTCTGTAAAATTAAGCATCACACTTTATTACATTTTGATCAGGCCAGTAATGTATCGAAAACCGTTGAATCACCAAATTGTAGCTCTAAAACCAAGGAAGAATCCCAACCTAACAACAGCAGCGACCATAAAATTGTTCATAGTTATTGTTCTAGACAACCACCGTTAAATAATTTAATGATCCGAAACTCTGTAGTGTTGTTGTCCACTGCAGTTGTGTACGCCTTTGACAGCAGGAACATCAAACATAAAATCAGGCTTCTTTTAGATACTGGTAGTCAATCTAATTTCATTACATTCGATTGTTGTAAAAGATTAAATCTACCCATTTCAAAAACTAATATGTTAGTACAAGGGATATCTGCATCAAAGAAATCCATTAGAGGATATTCAAATCTTAATTTTGCCTCTGTTATAAATGATCAATACAAGTTCAATATGAACGTTTTTATAATAGACAAAGTACGGACAGCTTGCCATCAGTCAAAGTTGACATAACAAATCTCGATCATCTCGTAGATTTACCGCTAGCTGATGACTTGTACCATACACCTTGTGAAGTAGATGGTATTATAGGATCGCAACTTGTGGCAGAACTTTTAGGTCCTGGTAAGGTAACCGGCACCCCTAACACACCTTTGGCAATCCAAACCAAACTAGGATATATTGTTATGGGAACCGCCCCAATCTTGTCTAGTACCTTAGATGAAACAAAAGCATTTTGCACTTTTGAATCTTTAGAAAGTGTACTGCAAAGATTTTTGGAAATCGAAAATGTAGCTGAACCTACATTTTTGAATCAGAATGACGCAGCTTGTGAGGAGTTGTATGCATCTTCTTTTAGAAGAAACTCTGATGGCCGTTATACAGTACCACTGCCATTCAAATCTGATCCATCAAATCTTGGTAACTCTTTGGATAGCGCTCGTCATAGATTTTTGGCTCTAGAAAGAAAATTAAAAAAAAATCAAAGTTTACGTTTAGCCTATAATGAAATTATGCAGGATTACCTGTATCAAAATCATATGTCTATTGTTGAAAATCCTGTCGTTTCAGAGCCAAATTTCTATATCCCCCATCATCCGATATTCAAGGAAAGTAGTTCAACCCCTATCCGTATAGTTTATGACGCATCAGCAAAATCAACCAGCCTATCATCGTTAAACGATTTACTCCACGCCGGACCCAAATTGCAGAAGGATCTTTTTGCTTTATTATTAGATTTTCGGCTATTTTCAGTAGCATTTACTGCTGATATAAAGCAAATGTTTAGACAAATACACATTGTGGAATCGCATAGAAAATTTCAAAGGATATTGTGGAGATTTTCACCTGACCACCCTCTATCTGTTTTTGAAATCAATGTTGTTTGCTTCGGAATTACGGCATCGCCATACTTAGCTTTACGAACCATACAACAACTTGCTCAAGATGAATCTCAACATTTTCCACAAGCATCCTTAATCGTTAAAAATTCTTTTTATGTTGATGATTTGGTTTATTCAATCGAAAATAAAGACGATGCAGAAAATTTGTATCGTGAGTTAGTAGATCTGTTCAAATCCGGTGGCTTCCAACTGGTAAAATGGGCCAGTAATTCAGATAAGTTAATGTCAAAACTACCTGATTCCCATAAACTTATACAAACTCTAGACTTCGATCAGCAATTTAAAGTGTTAGGCCTCACTTGGCAACCAAAATTGGATAGTTTTTCGTTTAAATTAGGACATATCGAATCTAAACCGACCAAACGAAATGTTTTGTCTACATTGGCACAGATTTTCGACCCCTTAGGTCTATTAGCACCCCTTACCATGTTTATGAAATTGTTAATAAAAGATTATTGGATTTCAAAATTAGATTGGGATGAAGATCCACCCAAAACATTAAAATCGCGTTGGTCCATATTTTGTACTGAATTGAATTGTATAACAAACCTCAACATATCAAGACACCTTTTAGTTAATAATAAAACGGCTATCTCATTGATAGGTTTTGCTGACAGTAGTGAAAAGGGATATGGTGCTGCTATCTATCTTCGTGCAGTTAATGATCTTGACATATCCTGTTCACTAGTTTGTGCCAAATCTAAGGTCGCTCCAATAAAATCTTTATCAATTCCAAGATTGGAATTATGCGCAGCATTACTACTAGCAAAATTATTGCAATTTGTAATAAATGTTTATAAAAACCGCATATCTATTACCAACATTTATGCCCTATCCGATTCTACGGTAGTTTTAAATTGGCTCAAATCATCCCCACATCGCTGGAGTACCTTTGTAGCAAATAGAGTTGCAAAAATTCAACAGAATTTACCTGATAATTATTGGTATCATGTACCTTCAAATCAAAATTTAGCGGACCCCATATCTCGAGGACTCACTCCTCAACAGCTAGTTGATAACCATCAAATTTGGTTTTCCGCCCCTTCTTGGATGACAAAATCTGTAGAAAATTGGCCAATTCGAAAAATAGATATCGACGATCTCTTTTCGTTAGAAGAAAAATCTACAGCATTAATATCAGTGGAATCAACACAATCGCCATTGTATTTAGCCATCGAAAGATTTTCATCCTGGAATCGTTTAGTAAATACAACAATTTACGTATTACGTTTTTTGAAAATTCTATCTAGAAATGGCTCCAATTTAGTGAAAGATGTATCAATAGCTGAAGAATTTCTCATTAAATCAGTTCAGGTGGTACATTTTAATTTAGAAATAAAATCTTTAAAATTGAAGAAACCTATTTCTAGTAATCTGAAGATTTTAAATCCTTTTTTAGATGATAAAAATATTCTACGTGTTGGGGGTCGACTATCAAATGCTCATATAGACTATGATCATCAACATCCCATTCTGTTACCTAGCAAAGATCACTTCACTGAAATTTTAGTTCGCTACTACCACACAAAAAATTTGCATGTAGGAGTGTTTTTGTTAACTTCCTTACTTCGACAAAAGTATTGGATCGTATCTGGTCGATCAATAATTCGAAAGGTGGTGCAATCTTGTAATATCTGTTTTCGGCACCAACCGAAGGCGGTATATCCTATTATGGCTGACCTCCCTGCGCCTAGAATTAATCAAGCCAAAGCATTCCTTCATACAGGAACAGACTTTGCAGGACCCTATCGAATAACCTTTTCTCGCCATCGGGGCAATCGATCTCAAAAGGCATATTTATGCATATTTATCTGTTTTGTAACTAAGACTGTGCATTTAGAATTGTGTTCTGACTTGTCAACTGCTACATTTATTGCCGCGTTTAAACGATTTTTGTCACGTAGAGGTCCTGTTAGTGTGATGTACTCCGATTGTGGCACTAATTTTGTTGGGACAAAATCGAAACTCAACGAATTGTATGAATTTATAGAACGTTCTGAGTATAAGGAAATAATAAAAGGAGAATTACTCGCCAATAAAATAACTTGGAAACTCATACCTCCAGCTTCACCACATTGGGGAGGCTTATGGGAAGGAAATATTCGTAGCTGTAAATCCATTTTAAATAAAACGATAGGTGAGCAGATCCTCACGTACGAGGAATTTAACACAGTCATCATTCAAGTTGAAGCGTTGTTGAATTCTCGACCATTATATACCCTTAGTTCAGATCCCTCTGATCCTCTAGCATTAACTCCCTCGCATTTTTTTAAATGGGGTTCCCTTAGCACAACTACCATCGTTAGAAGTACTCCCGGGTCCTACCAATCTGTTATTTAGGAAATCCTTGATTGAACAAATTGTTCAATCATATTGGAAAAGATGGCACGTAGAGTATCTTAATACGTTACAGGCCAGGCAAAAATGGAATACTTTGGAAACACCCGCAAAAGTTGGAACGATAGTGATTTTGATCAAAGAAAATTTACCCCCACTTCATTGGTTGTTAGGAATCATTACCGAAGTATATCCTGGTGCAGACGGGATTGTACGAGTGGCGACAATTCGGACGAAGCATGGGTACTATAAAAGACCTGTCGTTAAATTGTGTCCACTACCAACACAATAGCATTATCAGCATAACCAAACTAAATTACCGTTATGTTGTTGTTTATTTTTATTTTTTTTTGTATTTGAGTATTATTTTGTTTAATTTAGAATGGTATTTGTTTTGACTTATCTCCTTTAAAGGTCTAAGCGATAGATCGATGGAATCGAATTTTTATTTATTTATTTTTCTTAAATATTTTTTCCTGATTGAAACAATGTTTCAATGCCTGGGGGGAATGTTAACGCAGTATCTTTATTGTTGTTTGGGTGGTAATTAGAATTGTTAGACAATTGTTATTTATATAATTATTATTGTAGAAAACAATGTGTTTGTACAAACATGCATTCGACCTATGACAAATAACAAAATTCTATTTGTCGATAAAAGAGCGAAATAGGGTCACGTGTCGACTCCTACGCAATTTTGGTACAACATATCCGACAGTAAAAAAATTAGCAGTTCTAATCTAACTTTTCTAGTAGAATATAGTAGCCATATTGGGCATATCCTAATTTATATATAATTATCCGCGCTTTCACAATTAAATGTAGTAATAGTGATAAGTGTATATTTAGTAGTGTATGATTTTATCGTTATCGTTAACACAAACGTTACTAAGTGAATTCGAAGTGGCACCACGAGGTAGAAATATCCATCCATTTCCCATCCCTTTTTTTGCATCGTGAATCATCATACCTGATTGCTTACCAACGTTTGGGGTAAGTTACCTATCTTAGTTTTTTTACCGATAATCACAAGTTAACGCTGGACATTCACCCAAGGTTGATACCAGTTGCAACAACATATATATATATATATATATATATATATATATATATATATATATATATATATATATATATATATATATATGTGTATATATACATATATATATATATATATATATATATATATATATATATATATATATATATTTATATATATATATATATATATATTACGCTACTTACGCCTCGCGTTATCTAACCCTTCGTATTGAACAATGCTTAACGATGACTGACGCTTCGTGTCAAAAAATGCTTCGCGTTGAATAACTCACGCTTTGCTTTGCCTTATTCACGTTTTAACCAACGCTGCTAAACCAACGCACGACGTTGAGTAATCACCCCTTCGCGTAGACTAACGTTTCACGTCGTCTAACGTTTCGCGTTGACTGACTAAAGTTTTGCTTAAGCTTACGTTTCGCATTGGTTAATGAATCGTGTGAAATCATGCTTCGCTTTGAATAACTAACGGCTCGCGTTCACTCACAAACACTTCGCGTTATCTTAACGTTTCGTGGTGAATCAATTACACTTTGCGTTATCCTAACGCCTCGGGTTAACAAACAACTAACTAACGCTTAAATAACTAACGCTTTCAGATAAATCATCACTTCGTGTCACCTAACCCTTCCGATTGACAAACGCTTCTCATTGACCAACGCTTCGCGTTGGCTGACAAACGGTTCGATTTAGCTTACGTTTCGCGTTAGTTAACGCTTTGCGTTTACCAACGATTCGTGTTGAATTGCATACGCTGCACGTTAACTGTCTCTTCGCCTTAACGACTGTTGGTTAACGGTCGGTTAACGATTCACGTGGAATCACGCTTCGCGAATTACTGACGCTTCGCTTTGAATTACTAACACTTCCCAACGCATCGCGTTGGCTAACTAACGTTTCGCTTTAGCTTACGTTACGCGCTGGTTAACGCTTTGCGTTTACTAACGCTTCGCGTTGATTTAATAACGCTTCGCATTGACTTGCTTACACTCCGCGTGAACTTTTTTGTTTTGACTAACTTTTCGGGTCGCCTAATCTTAACGTCACTTACGCTTTGCTCTATCTGACGTTTTCAAACCAACTCTTCGCGTTAACTTATCACCACTTCGATTCACCTAACGTTTCCTAATGACTAACGCTTCTTATTGACCAACGGTTCGCGTTTGCCGACTTACGGTTCGCGTAGGTTAACGCTTTGTGGTAACCAACTCTTTGCGTTTACCATCGCTTGAGTTGATTTACTAACGCTTCGCGTTTACTTAACGCATCCAATTGACTGAAGATTGTCATCTCGCTTTGGATAACGCTTTGCGTAACCATCGCTTTACGTTTACCAATGATTTGTATTGATTTGCTAATGCTTCGCGTTGACTTACTTACGCTCCGCGTTAACTATCTCGTGTTAACTTGTGCTTCGTATTCTCTTCGTGCTAAAACGTCGAGTTAACTCAAGCTACGATTTGACTAACTTTTGCGTCGTCTTACCTTAACGTCCCGTACGCATTGCTTTATCTCAACGTTTCGTGTTGACTCAATTACACATTGCGTTATCTTGCTATGGCGCTAACTAACGCTTACGGTTTACTTACGCTTCGCGTTACTAAATAACTGACGCTTTCAAAACTACGCTTTGCGTTGACTAATCACTTCTTCGCGTCACGTAACGTTTTCTATTGACTATCGTTTCTCATTGACCAACGCTTTGCGTTGGCCGACTTACGGTTTGCTTTAGCTTACCTTTCAAAATCACGCAACGCGAATCACTGACGCTTTGCTTGGAATAACTTACGCTTCTCATTGACCAACGCTTTGAGTTGGCTGACTTACAGTTCGCTTTAGATTTCGTTTCGCGTTGGTTTACGCTTTGTGTTGACCAACGCTTTGTGTCTACTAACGCTTTGCGTTGACCAACGCTTTGCGTTGATTTACCAACGCCTCGCGTTGATCTTATGCTTCCAATTGACCAACGGTTTATGTTTACCAACGCTTTGCGTTGATTTTTAAACGCTTCGCGCTTAATTGCTTACGCTCCGCGTTCACTAGTTCTTCGTATTGACTAACGCTTCGTGTGGGCTCACTCTTCGCGTTGTATTATTTACGCGTGCTTACGCTTCTCCTTAAGCAACGATGCTATTTGACTAACTTTTCACGCTAACATTAAGCGTTATTGAATCACGGTTTGCGTTGATTTACTGACGCATCGTGATAACTTAACGCTTCCTATTGACTAACGCTTCTCATTGACCAACGCTTTGCGCTTACCAACGCCTTGCGTTGATTTACGAGCGCTTCGCGTTGTATAACTACGCGTGCTTCGCGTCGAGTAACTTTTCACGCTAACATTAAGCTTATCGATTCGCGTGAAATCACACTATGCGCTGAATCACTGGGGCTTGCCTTTGAATTACTAACGCTTCTCATTGCCCAACACTTCACGTTGGTTGACTCATGGTTTGGTTTACCGTATGTTTAGCGTTGGTTAATCCTTTGTGTTTACCAACGCTTAGCGTTAACGATAGCTTAGCGTTGATTTACTAACGCTTCGCGTTTACCTCAAGCTTCCTATTGACTAACGCTTCTCATTCACCAACGCTTTGCGTTGGCTGACAAACGGTTCGGTTTCGCTAACGTGTCGCGTTGTTTAACGCTTTGTAGTGGTTAACGATTGGCGAAAAATCACGCTTCGCGAATTACTGAATCGCTAATAATCACTGAATCACATAATAACTAACGCTTCTTATTCACCAAAACTTCATCTACGCTTCATAACTTCCTAACGTTAAATAGTGCCTATTAACAACACTTCGCTTCTCATTGAGCAACACTTCGCATTGGCCGACGTACGGTTCTCATTAGCTTACGTTTTGCATTGGTTAATACTTTGGGTTTACCAACGCTTAGCGTTTGCGATTGGGTCGATTTACTAACGCTTCGCGTTTACTTGCTTCCGCTCCGCGTTAATTTTCACCCGTTAACTAGTGCTTCATATTTACTGACGCTTCGCAACGGCTAACTCTTCGCGTTGCATAACTTATGCGTGCTAAATTTTATTAACTATTCGCGTCGCCTAACGGCTCGCGTTTACCAACGCTTCCCCTTAACAGGTGCTTCGCGTTCATGTACTCAATTATATAACTCTATATTTAAAATTATAAAAATCGCAAGAAAATTAATATACATTTTTTTTAATGTAAGAACATTTTCATTATCATTTTCAAGAACAATTTTATTATCACAACATTTACAATTAATTTATATATTATAAACATTGAATAGGCAGAAATCTAAACAATCCAAACATTGATATACACATGTATACAGTAGGTATTCAAACAATTAACTCAGTTAGTTGTTACATTACTTGTATATTTTATGTTTTCTTCTTTCTCTATGCCCTTTTTCCTCTTGATCAAATACTAAAATTATGACCACAAGAGAGTGATTTAAGTATTCTAAGAAAATTCGCTAAGGTGAAGCAGCTCCTACGTAACGAATTTTATACATATATAAAAATTTTAAAGATAGTCATTTTTAACTTCTAGTAGGTAAAATCGATGGACATATCATCGGTACAAAAACAATAGCTGCATTTTCTTTGGAAGAAAAAAAGGAATAATTGTACGAGGCTGTACATTAAAACATATAAAAGAGGCGACTTTTAAAATCGGAGATGTTACCGCCAGAGTCTCCGGAGAAGTTCAGAGACTCTGGGAGGTCATGATATTCATTTAAAAATGTAATCATCGTCTTCACGGAGCTCACAATTAAGGTTCAAAGATAACACATCAACAATGTGTCTCACAAACAGTGCATCTTGGGCGATCCTCACCGTATAGATGAGGATCTATACGGGTCAGATTTACAGGTGCAGGCATGTTACTGATGCTTGACTTATCCTGTTTGATATTTTTCGTTAGATTGTTCCAGGTTGTTGCATTCAGGTCCTCTGGGCGTTTTGAGGTTTGAGTCAGGTTGTCAAAATCAGCCGCTACCCGCGCAGTTTCATCAGCTACCTCATTTCCATGTATACCTACGTGCTTAGGCATCCATACAAATGGCTTGGATGTTTTGTACTAGAGGGTACTTTGAAAGCGTGCACATTAGTGCTTGCAGCTCGCTATTAGAACGGTATGAACTCTGTGCTTTATTCAGTGAACACATGGTTAAAACTGCGAGAGAACAAATCTAGAGCACGGTAGTGCGTAAGGCCGAGATTTAAGGTAGACATTCGGACTTTTCACTACAGTGCTATTACTACACCTTAATTTAGCGTCATTTTTTAGGTGCTGTATCTTTTGAAAAAAAAGAGCTACAGTGTTGATATTTCAAATATAGATACTTTACGGAATTATAAGTAACAGTTTTTTTCAATCAACGTTAACGAATTAACCGTTAAAAAGTTATTTCACTTCAAAAACGCAAAATTCGCGGGAACGCCTACAATTCTTGGTAACTAATATATCAATATTCTACGATACTTCCAGGTATGCTGTAAAGTTGATATTTGGCATGTAGATAGCTGTAGTACCCAAACCGACGGGAAAATTGGGAAAACTGGAAACTTGTATCGGAAAAGTGGAAAATTTAACATTTTTTTTTTAATTAACTTAAGACTATGTCATCGGCCAACTACCATGTAGAAAACGATGTATATCATATATACCTATTAATTTTTATACCATATAGGAATAGACATAGCAATTTGAATACAGCAGTGTGCGTTTATTAACCCGACTTCAAAAAAGGAGGATGGTTCTCAATTCGTCAGTATTATTATTTTTTTTTTTTTTATGTTTGTTACCTCAGAACTCCGTCAATTATGAACCGATTTTGAATTTTTTTTTTGTTTTAAAGGGTTTAATTCCCGATTGGTCCCATTGTCACCAAATCGCATTCTGATGAGGGGATCTCCGGAAAATCGAGGAAAATCCTCATTTTATATGTGATAACCGATTTCTGCGAATTTTTTTTTTTTCTTTGAAAGGGTATACTCATTCATAATGGGAAAATAAGAAATTTTTTAAAAACTGACTTCAAAAAAAAAAAATTTTACAAAAAAAACCAAATTCCTTGTAAAGAAAACTGAAAATCTGTTATAAAAAAATTCACTAAAAATTATAAAAAAAAAAAAAACGGGTAAAAAATTCACTAAAAATTAGACAAATAAAATCAGTTATAGAACTTCAAAGTCACTAAAAAGCGAGAAATAAAACCTATTTTGACAAAATGGAAACCCGACTTAACAAAAGATGCACTAAAAAGTAAAAAAATAATTGCATATTCTTGTGCCAATTTTAGTTCACCAAAGCAAAAATTTTTAAATATATATGTACAATTATTGTTATTTTTGGAGGCGGTGTCCAAAAGTTATGTGAATTTCTCTATGCTGACACCGCCTCCAAAAATAACAATAATTGTACATATATATTTAAAAATTTTTGCTTTGGTGAACTAAAATTGGCACAAGAATATGCAATTATTTTTTTACTTTTTAGTGCATCTTTTGTTAAGTCGGGTTTCCATTTTGTCAAAATAGGTTTTATTTTAAAAGTTAAGCACATATTTTTACAATTAGTTTTTGGATGGGTGCCCAACACTGTGTGAATTTATTTTATTTTATATATACGCTTTTTATTGTAATTTTGTAAACATTAATTTATATTCTCATTTTATTTATTTTGTAACTTTTTTATTATATTTTGAATTGATCAATTATTATTTAATACTAGCATTGCCCGTTGCAGCTTCGCCTGCAAAAATTTTTTAAAGACCTTAAAACCAAACCCTTATGCTAGAATGATGCAGTTTTTTGATTCGAAGTGAAATTGCTTCAATCTGACGAGAAAAATCAGTAAACTTCAATTTTTTCAGTGCAAACCCTCGGAAAATTGGAAAAACATCCTCCAAAATTACTTTTGTCTGTTCTATAAATGCTATAAAGATTGAATTTTCACTAATCGACCCGAAATACCGTCAAAATTAACAGAATATTTTGAAAAATTTCATTACCTACATCGCAACCACACCGAAAATGGGAAAAACATCCCTAAAACTGACCTTTTTACTTCTATTCATGATAGAAAGATCAGTTTTTTTCCTTCACAACCCTTCGAACTTGGTAAAAACACCCCCAAAACCAACCTTTTTGTTCTATACCTACAACAAGATGCAGTTTTTTGCAATCGACTCTTAATAGCTACAAATTAGGAAGATATTTCGAAAAACTTAATATTTTTTATTGCAAACTCCCGAAAAATTGAAAAAACACCCCCCAAAATTACGTTTTTCAATTCTATATATGATGAAATGATGGAATTTTGACCAATCGACCCGAAATAAAGTGAAGTTAACAGAACATTTTAATTTCTTTAACCTATAACGCAAACCTCCGAAAATGGGAAAAACACCCCTTAAACTGCCTTAAGGCATTTTGATCAGACTAAAAATATGACCGCTAAAGAGTGATTTATGTATTCCAAGGAAATTCGCTAAGCTGCGTCTCCTGCGTAACGAATTTTTTTGTGTGAAGTGGAGCCTACGGGTCAAGTTATTTCTTCAAAGACTCTTACGTTGATAATCAATTAGTCTGTAATAAACGATTAGTTTAGAAGTCATAATCGAAACAAATCAAGTAACATCTTATATATACTAAATTTTATATAGTTATTTTAATAAAAAATATATCACTCTTATTTCACATTAATTTGTGGCGTTTTAACATTATGATCAATAATCCAATGTATAAAATTTATGCTTTCTTTTCAGTTTTCTTTGGCAATAACAATGCTTGAACATTTGGTAATATACCACCTTGAGCAATTGTTACACCAGATAACAATTTATTTAATACTTCATCATTACGAATTGCTAATTGAAAATAAACTTGTTTATTTTTAAACAACTTGTTTACATAAAAAAAGTAACATTGTAACAATACAATGAAAGAATCAATGTTTTCTATTTGGAGTATTAAAACATACTGATATATCAAATAAGCTATTTTTATTTAAATACTAAATGTCTATCTAATCAAAAAGGAGGCGGTAACCATGTCAACAAATCAAATCAATATATGCTTCATATGTTATTTTAATTACAGTTAAAATTGTTAAATTTTCCGTTTGTAAGAAAGGTCAGTTTTCGAGAAAATCTTAATAAAATAGTTGCTTCTTAATAAGTGATGATATGGGATAAAGGACCGAGCTATTTACAAAGTAAATAGATCCAGACTTCATATAATAGTTGCTCCTAAAAAAGTGATGATATACGAGAAAGGACCGAGCTATTAACTAAGTAAATAGCTCTAGGCTTCAAATAATAGCTGTTCCTTAAAAAGTGATGATATCCCATAAAGTTTCGAGCTATTTACAAGCTAAACAGCTCGGTAAACTATTTATTAAAAAAATAAATGAGGGGTAAATTAATTAAGTGTAAGAAAAAATTTGGTTGAAATTTATGTCGTAAGTTTTCCCTTAGTATGTTTTTAAAATTTTATAACGCGGCAAGTTTTAAAATATTTGAAATCATCAGAAAAATTAACTTGCCGCGTTATAAAATTTTAATAAAAACATTTTGTACAGAATATTGTACAGAATCTCATATATGTTAGGTATACAAGTGTTACACATTTAATTGTTTTATTAATAAAAACACAAAAATTGCAGGACAATTTTTTATGCGTGTTACCTCAGAACTCCGTCATTTATGAATCGATTTTGAATTTTTTGTTTTAAAGGGTTTGATTTCCCATTGTCCCCAATATTATACTACAACCATACTATATTGATGTTTTAGCCCTTCAAAAAGCGAGCAGAGCCAGTTGACGTAATATAACGCGAAGCGGTCTCCTTTGTATATGTGAATCTAAAAAGAGTAAAGTATCGCGAAGCGAAAGGAACGCATAGCATACGCGAAGCATATGCGAAGAGTAACAAAACGCTACGCGTTTGGTGCGAAGCCTTCGGCTTCGTATATTTAAGCCTTTCAAAAATGATTGATATTCGACCAAAAACATAAATGTAAGAAAGGGCCGAGTTTTCGGTAAAATCCTTAATGTAATAGTTCCTTCTTAAAAAGTGATGATATGAGAGTAAGGACCGAGCTATTTACAAAGTAAATAGCTCTAGACTTCATATAATAGTTGCTTCTTAAAAAGTGATGTTATGGAAGAAAGGACCGAGCTATTTATAAAGTAAATAGCTCTAGACTTCAGATAATAGTTGCTCTTTGAAAAGTGATGATATCCCATTAAAGAACGGAGCTATTTACAAAGTAAATAGCTCGGTAAACTATTAACTAAAAAAAATAATGAGAGGTAAATTGATTAAATGTAAGAAATAATTTGGTTTAAATTTATTTCATAAGTTTTCCCTTAGTATGTTTTTAAAATTTTATAACGCGGCAAGTTTTAAAATATTTGAAATCAGAAAAAATAACTTGCCGCGTTATATAAACTTTTAAAAACATACTAAGGGAAAACTTATGAAATAAATTTAAACCAAATTTTTTCTTACATTTAATCAATTTCCCCCTAAAAACTAATAAGGGAATGAGAGAATTAAAAAATGAAAATAATATTCTGAAAGAAAAAATACTAGATCAAGAGAAAAAAATTCGTTACGCAGGAGTTGCGTCAACTTAGTGAATTTCTTTAGAATACATAAATCACTCTCTAGCGATAATAATTTTAGTGTGATCAAAATGAAATACTATATCTGATATGACTTTAATATTTGCAAAAATTTAATTTATTAATAGCCAAAAAAAAAAAAAAAACGGTATAACGATTATAGTTTATAGTTACTTTGGAAACGACAATCAAAATTTTTTACAATAAAATATATTTTATGTATCGTGTCAAACAAACACAAAATATTAAATATCTCTCTTAATATTAGAATAATCGAAAAATGTATAAGGAGTAAAGTTCAAAATCAAATTCATTACCTGATCACTTTTCTCAAACTCTAATGTGAACAGAGATATTTAGAATTTTAACTTTCAATCTTTAAGTGTAAATATTTTTTTAAATATTAGTGTAACAGAAAAATGATAAGACACAAAATTACAGTAAAACTTAGTACCTATAATTTAACTTCTGATAAATTTTTCGATTTTTCAAATATTAAGGAGATAAATTTTGTGTTTCCCCATCCCTCTAAACCCCCTTTCCCCTCGTCTGATTTTACCATTAACGATCTTGACCTTTCGAATACAAAAAACGCCGCAAGTACCAAATTTCATTCCAGTCGGAATAAAACTGTGACCACTAGAGAGTACACAGACATTTTAAACAATCTTTAATTGTAAATATTTCTGTAAATATTAGTGTAACAGAAAAATGTTAAGAATCAAAATTGCAGTAAAACTTAGTCCCTACAACTTAACTCCTCATAAATTTTTACATTTTTCAATTATTAAGGGAGATAGTCAAATTTTGTGTTTTCCCTCCCTATAAACACCCTTTTCCCTCGTCCGATTTTACCCATTAACAAACTTGACCTTTAGAATACCAAAAACGACTCAAATACTAAATTTCATTCCAATCGGAATAAAACTGTGACCGCTAGAGAGTCCACAGACATTTTTAAAAAGTGCATATGTATAATAATAATAATAATAATAAAGGTCTTTATTATAATATTTCATAAATTAATACAAATTTCGCAATTTTTTCTTTTTGCAGACATATTCTATGATCATTATAGACCGTCGGAAGAGTTGTCTTTATATAAATATATAAATTTTAATGTAGTTACAACTATAATTAGACCAATTTTTCTTAAATAAATGTTAACTTAACTCTTTCTTAAACAAATATTCGAAAATTCTACTTTAATACACAAACAAAAACAATTTACGGAGCGTTTATAAAATATATGCATACACATGAATTGATAACCACAAACATAAAATATAGCAACTCTAACAGAAAAATTTTCAGTAGTTAAATTCAGAAATCAAGGTATATCTGTATTTCCAGGCACATTTGCAATACTTAACAAAACTAGGCCAATCTTTTCCATTCAAATACTCCAAAAAATCTTGATAGCTATGCAACGGCTTTTTAAAATATAGATTCCGAAACTCTTGGAGAATAGGACAGACTGCAATAAAATGAAACACAGTTTCTTCTTCTAGTTTATTACACATAGAGCGGATTTTTGTTTCATGACTATAAGAGTATTTATTCAAGTAGAGGAGTTCTCCCCTAGCTTTAATTGTCCAGCTTATGAAATTGGAATTCACGTCAGAAGAAATACAATTATTGCCTGCATGCAATTCTTTAAAAAGAGGATGTTTAATGCTATTTAATGATTTTATTTTATTTTCGTTAATAATTACGTCGCGTAAAGGATTGATTACATTTGAAATTCGTATGTACTCACTTAGCAGGTCCTGGATATCAACATCATATCTATTACATATCTCATTGACTTCATTATACCAGAATAGTTTACTTTCAATTATCTTCCTCATAAAAATGAAAGGATATCTATATGACGGTAAATTGAGAAATTTTTTTATATACTGCAAGTGGAGTTTGAAAGTAAATAGAAATAGTGGTACGAGATCTGTTTCTAGATAAATGAGAAAATCCGGCGTATTTCTAGGCAAGTTGAAGAATTTTTTAGTAAAGATTTTCAAAACTATTTCCACATTATTAAATTTATGGCATCCCCATACTTGAGCTCCGTAACAAAGAATTGATCGCGCAACTGCATTGAAAATATTTAGTTTAGAAGAAAAGAGTATGCTTTTATTTAAAATAATATTGTTGAAGGAGTGCAAGGTACATATGTATATATATGTATATATATATATATATATATATATATATATATATATATACATAAATATGTGTGTGTACATATATACAATTTAGCGATAGTGACTTTTAACATCGAATAGGTAGGATCGATGGACATTTGAAGAAATTTTTACGAAATTCCAACATTGGTGCAAAACCAATAGCTGCATTTCCTCTGGAGGAAATTCTCTAAAAAGTACATATGTTGTATATATATATATATATATATATATATACATATATACAAATTTTAGCGATAGTGATTTTTAACATCTAATAGGTAGGATCGATGGACATTTGAAGAAATTTGTACGAAGTTCCAACCATGGTGCAAAAACAATAGCTGTATTTGCTTTGGAGGAAATTCACTAAAAATCAACTTACAAGATAGCCGAAATAGAAAAAATAATATCATAGTACTTGGCTTGGAAGAAAAAAAAGTGGGCAGTCTTCAAATGAAGAAACTATAAAAGATGCTATAGGCAATAAATTAAACATAAATATAAGAAACACGGACATTAATTTTGTGTCATGAATAGGAGAAAGAGGGAGCCGCGCAAGGCCAGTGCTAGTGGGCTGTACAACTTGGAGATTAAGAAAAGCAATTCTCAAGAAATTCACAACAATTATTATTAAAGAAGATTTACCCAAGGAAGAGGAGAGGACAGTAAGGAAATTGGAGAAGCTACGGTCCAACTTAGAGCGAATGGGAAAAAAGCAAGTATGAGGGGAAATATACTATTATATGAGGGAAAATATTATTAAAAAAATGATTTAGAAATACTAAAGGCAGAATTAAATACCACAAAAGAAACGATGACAAATAAGAGATATGGAAGTGAAGAGGAATTCGACGAATTACAAAGAAGGGGAGATAACCAATAAAAAAATATCAAACTTCAAGGAAAGATTATAGCAGACAAAAGAATAGCAGATAAAATAACGAATTTTTTTGCGGCGAATCGGCTTTGGAACACAAAAAAACTTAGTAAACGAAAGCCAGAAGCACAGAAGTAACGAACGATGGAAGGTAACGGCAACCCACCATCCTACGCTGATGGTTTTAAAAAAACTTTATTGTAACGGAAATGATAGTTTAAGGATACCTACATGGAATGTGAGAAGTTTACACAAGAGCGGGAAGTTGGAAAATTTAATCGAAGAACTGAAAGTATACAAAATTGATATAATTGGTCTTAGTGAAGTAAGCTGGACCGGAAGCGGAATACTAATTAAAAATGGATATAGTATGTACTACTCCGGCGGTTTATCACATCACAACGGTGTTGCGTTTGCTATCAAAGAACAGATAGACAAGTTAATATGGGTATGCAACCAACAACGGAAAGAATAATATTTATCAAGTTAAATAAAAAAATTAACAATGCAAGCTTTATCCAGGTTTATACACCAACAGCAACATACCCCGAACAAAAATGTAAAGAATTCTATAACCAATTAAGAAGTTCAATAAAAGTGGCCGTCAGCCAAGAGAAAATCATAATATTAAGGGCCTTTAACGCAACCATAGGAAGTGAAAAAGAGTCAAATACAGTCGGAAAGTTTGGGATTTGAAGAAGAAATGACAGGGGGGATATGTTGGTAAATTTTTGCACAGAGTACAATTTAAATATTTGCAACACTTGGTTCAAACACCACCAAAGACGACTGTGTAAATGGCAATCGCCAGCTGATTCAGAAAAACATCTAGTCAGAAATCAAATAGACTTCATATTAATAAACAGCCGATATAAAAATAATATTCTAGACACGGAAACATATCCGAGTGCTGATATTAACTCGGATCATAACTGATTGGTTGCAGACATGATAATAAAGCATAAAAAAGTCTATAAACCACAAACTAATGCCAAGTTACCAATAGAAGATCTAAAATAAGAAACAAAGAATGGGGTGCTCAATGAGGAATTTGACAAAAATCACAGCCTAGAATGTAGTCGAAAGTGAACGGATGAAATTTGGAACAATATAAAGAAAAACTTTCAAAAACTAGCAACTGAGGACTCCCTATAAGCGAAAACTGAAAGCAAAAAACAAACCTGGATGACACAAGAAATAATAAATATGATGGCAGAAAGAAAATTATACAAAAATATACATAAGATAAAATATAATGAATTACACAAACAAATCGTTCATAAAATAAAGAAGGTAAAGAAAGATTGGATAATAAAGAAGTGTGAACTCATAGAACGACTTGTGGCAACACATAACGACCAAAAAGCCCGTCAAGAAATTAAAAAAGGCGTTACGCAGGAGCTGCGTCGACTTAGCGAATTTCCGTAGAATACATAAATCTAGTCACAATTTAAGTCTTATCAAAAGAAAATGTCGTATCTGATATAATAAATGGCATATGTCAAGGAGAAGAGGGGACATGAAGATAGAAGAAAACACCTAATATAAAATATCTCTCTTAATATTGGAACAATCGAAAAATATATAACGAGTAAAGTTGTAGAAAATCAAGTTTGCTACAATTCATTACCTGATAATTTTTCTCAAACTCTAATGTGAACATAGATATTAAGAATTTTAACTTTCAATCTTTAATTGTAAATATTATGAAGAAACAGAAAAATGAAAAAAAACATGATTACAGTAAAACTTAATAACTACAACTTAACTCTAAATTAATAAATAAATTTTTCGATTTTTCAAATATTAAGGGAGATATGCCAAATTTTATTTTGCCCATCCCTCTAAACCTCCCTTTCCCCAAACCCGATTTTATCCATTAACGAACTTGACCTTTTGAATACCAAAAACGAATACGTGACCACTAGAGAGTCCACAGACACATAAATTTATGTGTACATATGTTAATATATGTGTATGTGATTGTGTATGTGATTGAACTCCTCCTAAACGGCTGAACCGATTTTGATGAAATTTTGTGTGTTTGTTCCAGTGGATTCAAGAATGGTTTAGAATCACAATTCAGTCAAAAAAAAAAAATTTTTAATTTTCAAAAAAAGTATAAAATTTTAAAATTTAAGACGTGTGTACAGAACGTCTGTCGGGACCGTTAGTATATATTATATATATATATATAATTATATATATATATATATATATATAATTATATATATATATATATAAAATTATATATATATATATATATATATATATATACAAATAATATTTAATTTATCTTCTCTTCATTTTTTTTTCTGATGAGTAATTATTGTTCGACTACAGTATATTTTTTTGTAATTTTTTTTTCTATAGTATGTATGCTTGAATACATAGTTCAATTCTATACTGATTTTTTTTTTAGTTGATCTTAAAAAGTTTCTGATTTTCAATCTCTTTATAAACTTTTTTCCTTTAGTTAACTTTTGTTAGTTTAATTGATACTTATCAAATTTATTCTGTGAATTCTTCTAACCATTTTTTTTTTTCAAAATTAATCGTATCAACTTGTAGTAATCAAAATTTATTTTCAGTTTCATATTTTTTGTGAATTTGACCTTTGTGAAGTGTAAATTCTCATAATCACATAGGGCAAATTCACATAATCTATGTTAAATTTCTCAAATTTAAAAAAAATAATAATTTATTTTTATACTTTAAATCTTTCATAAAATTTTAGTATCTTGTTTATTAAATTCTTACCTTTGGATGTTTTGAGTCAACATACAAATATCACGTACATAATTTTATTTTATCTTTATGAGATTTTTGTTTGCCTTAAGGTATTTCAGTTTAAATTTTTATCTTAATATATTAACATTTATACTTTTCTTTGCACTTGAGGTGTTATCTTAGAATTTTTTTTAGCTTTTATAGCTTTATTTTTGTACATTCCTTATATCAGAAAATAAATTTTTGAAAAATTTATTTATGTTTCTTAACTATAATTCTTTATGGTTCCGTACCATATAAATGCTTAGTGGATATTCGTAAGATACTACTTTTAAATCATATTCTTGATATTATAAGTTTTTTTTAAATTTATTTTACCTTATCAAGGGAAAATTTTCCTTATATTTCCGTGTTCAATTTTCAATTTATTATCTTGTCATTTTACCTCAATCTGACCTTAAACTTTGTATAAAATATTTTTTCTGTTATTTTTCGACCTTTACTGTTGTCAATATTTTTTAGGTTGTTATAGATTAGGTTGTTAGGTTGTTTTTAGGTATGTTATACAATAAGTTTCAGCTGTACCTTTAGTTCTAACATACCTAATATTATTGCAGAACTAGTAACTCATGATGCTGTAAGGACACATGATTTAATTCATCGAATCCCTTTGTTGAATGTCTTGGATCCTATTTCCATTGATTTGCCATCGAAGTTGATGACATTATAGCGTTACGCGTAGTGAATCAAATGCCACTTATTCGTTCTCTTATTGCTAAAGTTAATAATCAATCTAGACATATTTGGTCAATTTTCATCTAAACCAATAGTTCGTGGGATACTATTAAATCTAAACTCATGTCATTTATAAATATATAAATATATAAATATATAAATATATAAATATATAAATATATAAATATATAAATATATAAATATATAAATATATAAATATATAAATATATAAATATATAAATATATAAATATATAAATATATAAATATATAAATATATAAATATATAAATATATAAATATATAAATATATAAATATATAAATATATAAATATATAAATATATAAATATATAAATATATAAATATATAAATATATAAATATATAAATATATAAATATATAAATATATAAATATATAAATATATAAATATATAAATATATAAATATATAAATATATAAATATATAAATATATAAATATATAAATATATAAATATATAAATATATAAATATATAAATATATAAATATATAAATATATAAATATATAAATATATAAATATATAAATATATAAATATATAAATATATAAATATATAAATATATAAATATATAAATATATAAATATATAAATATATAAATATATAAATATATAAATATATAAATATATAAATATATAAATATATAAATATATAAATATATAAATATATAAATATATAAATATATAAATATATAAATATATAAATATATAAATATATAAATATATAAATATATAAATATATAAATATATAAATATATAAATATATAAATATATAAATATATAAATATATAAATATATAAATATATAAATATATAAATATATAAATATATAAATATATAAATATATAAATATATAAATATATAAATATATAAATATATAAATATATAAATATATAAATATATAAATATATAAATATATAAATATATAAATATATAAATATATAAATATATAAATATATAAATATATAAATATATAAATATATAAATATATAAATATATAAATATATAAATATATAAATATATAAATATATAAATATATAAAAATATATATATATATAAATATATAAATATATAAATATATAAAAATATATATATATATAAATATATAAATATATAAATATATAAATATATAAATATATAAATATATAAATATATAAATATATAAATATATAAATATATAAATATATAAATATATAAATATATAAATATATAAATATATAAATATATAAATATATAAATATATAAATATATAAATATATAAATATATAAATATATAAATATATAAATATATAAATATATAAATATATAAATATATAAATATATAAATATATAAATATATAAATATATAAATATATAAATATATAAATATATAAATATATAAATATATAAATATATAAATATATAAATATATAAATATATAAATATATAAATATATAAATATATAAATATATAAATATATAAATATATAAATATATAAATATATAAATATATAAATATATAAATATATAAATATATAAATATATAAATATATAAATATATAAATATATAAATATATAAATATATAAATATATAAATATATAAATATATAAATATATAAATATATAAATATATAAATATATAAATATATAAATATATAAATATATAAATATATAAATATATAAATATATAAATATATAAATATATAAATATATAAATATATAAATATATAAATATATAAATATATAAATATATAAATATATAAATATATAAATATATAAATATATAAATATATAAATATATAAATATATAAATATATAAATATATAAATATATAAATATATAAATATATAAATATATAAATATATAAATATATAAATATATAAATATATAAATATATAAATATATAAATATATAAATATATAAATATATAAATATATAAATATATAAATATATAAATATATAAATATATAAATATATAAATATATAAATATATAAATATATAAATATATAAATATATAAATATATAAATATATAAATATATAAATATATAAATATATAAATATATAAATATATAAATATATAAATATATAAATATATAAATATATAAATATATAAATATATAAATATATAAATATATAAATATATAAATATATAAATATATAAATATATAAATATATAAATATATAAATATATAAATATATAAATATATAAATATATAAATATATAAATATATAAATATATAAATATATAAATATATAAATATATAAATATATAAATATATAAATATATAAATATATAAATATATAAATATATAAATATATAAATATATAAATATATAAATATATAAATATATAAATATATAAATATATAAATATATAAATATATAAATATATAAATATATAAATATATAAATATATAAATATATAAATATATAAATATATAAATATATAAATATATAAATATATAAATATATAAATATATAAATATATAAATATATAAATATATAAATATATAAATATATAAATATATAAATATATAAATATATAAATATATAAATATATAAATATATAAATATATAAATATATAAATATATAAATATATAAATATATAAATATATAAATATATAAATATATAAATATATAAATATATAAATATATAAATATATAAATATATAAATATATAAATATATAAATATATAAATATATAAATATATAAATATATAAATATATAAATATATAAATATATAAATATATAAATATATAAATATATAAATATATAAATATATAAATATATAAATATATAAATATATAAATATATAAATATATAAATATATAAATATATAAATATATAAATATATAAATATATAAATATATAAATATATAAATATATAAATATATAAATATATAAATATATAAATATATAAATATATAAATATATAAATATATAAATATATAAATATATAAATATATAAATATATAAATATATAAATATATAAATATATAAATATATAAATATATAAATATATAAATATATAAATATATAAATATATAAATATATAAATATATAAATATATAAATATATAAATATATAAATATATAAATATATAAATATATAAATATATAAATATATAAATATATAAATATATAAATATATAAATATATAAATATATAAATATATAAATATATAAATATATAAATATATAAATATATAAATATATAAATATATAAATATATAAATATATAAATATATAAATATATAAATATATAAATATATAAATATATAAATATATAAATATATAAATATATAAATATATAAATATATAAATATATAAATATATAAATATATAAATATATAAATATATAAATATATAAATATATAAATATATAAATATATAAATATATAAATATATAAATATATAAATATATAAATATATAAATATATAAATATATAAATATATAAATATATAAATATATAAATATATAAATATATAAATATATAAATATATAAATATATAAATATATAAATATATAATATATAAATATATAAATATATAAATATATAAATATATAAATATATAAATATATAAATATAAATATATAAATATATAAATATATAAATATATAAATATATAAATATATAAATATATAAATATATAAATATATAAATATATAAATATATAAATATATAAATATATAAATATATAAATATATAAATATATAAATATATAAATATATAAATATATAAATATATAAATATATAAATATATAAATATATAAATATATAAATATATAAATATATAAATATATAAATATATAAATATATAAATATATAAATATATAAATATATAAATATATAAATATATAAATATATAATATATAAATATATAAATATATAAATATATAAATATATAAATATATAAATATATAAATATATAAATATATAAATATATAAATATATAAATATATAAATATATAAATATATAAATATATAAATATATAAATATATAAATATATAATATAATATATAAATATATAAATATATAAATATATAAATATATAAATATATAAATATATAAATATATAAATATATAAATATATAAATATATAAATATATAAATATATAAATATATAAATATATAAATATATAAATATATAAATATATAAATATATAAATATATAAATATATAAATATATAAATATATAAATATATAAATATATAAATATATAAATATATAAATATATAAATATATAAAATATATAAATATATAAATATATAAATATATAAATATATAAATATATAAATATATAAATATATAAATATATAAATATATAAATATATAAATATATAAATATATAAATATATAAATATATAAATATATAAATATATAAATATATAAATATATAAATATATAAATATATAAATATATAAATATATAAATATATAAATATATAAATATATAAATATATAAATATATAAATATATAAATATATAAATATATAAATATATAAATATATAAATATATAAATATATAAATATATAAATATATAAATATATAAATATATAAATATATAAATATATAAATATATAAATATATAAATATATAAATATATAAATATATAAATATATAAATATATAAATATATAAATATATAAATATAAATATATAAATATATAATATATAAATATATAAATATATAAATATATAAATATATAAATATATAAATATATAAATATATAAATATATAAATATATAAATATATAAATATATAAATATATAAATATATAAATATATAAATATATAAATATATAAATATATAAATATATAAATATATAAATATATAAATATATAAATATATAAATATATAAATATATAAATATATAAATATATAAATATATAAATATATAAATATATAAATATATAAATATATAAATATATAAATATATAAATATATAAATATATAAATATATAAATATATAAATATATAAATATATAAATATATAAATATATAAATATATAAATATATAAATATATAAATATATAAATATATAAATATATAAATATATAAATATATAAATATATAAATATATAAATATATAAATATATAAATATATAAATATATAAATATATAAATATATAAATATATAAATATATAAATATATATAAATATATAAATATATAAATATATAAATATATAAATATATAAATATATAAATATATAAATATATAAATATATAAATATATAAAATATAAATATATAAATATATAAATATATAAATATATAAATATATAAATATATAAATATATAAATATATAAATATATAAATATATAAATATATAAATATATAAATATATAAATATATAAATATATAAATATATAAATATATAAATATATAAATATATAAATATATAAATATATAAATATATAAATATATAAATATATAAATATATAAATATATAAATATATAAATATATAAATATATAAATATATAAATATATAAATATATAAATATATAAATATATAAATATATAAAATAATATATAATATATAAATATATAAATATATAAATATATAAATATATAAATATATAAATATATAAATATATAAATATATAAATATATAAATATATAAATATATAAATATATAAATATATAAATATATAAATATATAAATATAT